>JBBMJY010000021.1:23725994-23819760 GCA_037833715.1 Toxotes lorentzi | reverse complement strand
TGTGTGTGTGTGTGTGTGTGTGTGTGTGTGTGTGTGTGTGTGTGTGTGTGTGTGTGTGTGTGTGTGTGTGTGTTCATTCATAAATACCAGTGTTTGTGTAGGAAATGGTTCATGCAGGTTTTTTGGACTTTACAAACCATGTGCTTGAATTCAAGGTTAGCTAACTGAGTATATTACTGTTCAATCCATTAAAATATCACTAATGGATTTTTTTTTTTTAAACTTAACCAGATAAAATCAAAGCTATCCCCTAATTTAGACTTTACTCAACAAAGCCTTAGTTTTCCAATTAAAGGTTCAAACTAAGGGATGGCTTTTATATTTACTTAATATGTTAAACCTTTAACATATTATCTAAGAATTAACCCCACAAATGAAATTGTCCTTTTTAATGTACCAGTCATCAGGTGCCTGTAATGTTGTGATATAAACTTTAAGGAGCTGGTGTCGTGTGTTTCAGGTGCCCAGTGGGAACAGGAAACAACTGTTGGACCAATCGCAGTGAAGGAGAGGCTTCTACGCTGAAAAACAAATAACTCTGCTTAAATGAAATGAGGTTAAAGCTCTTATGTTCTGACGAGACCCTGGTGGATGTTTGTTCTTGTTTGGTGAGGGTTCTAAGCTATGATCAGTAATTTGCTGTGATTTCATGTACAGTTGTGCATGGAAAATGGTACAACAGAGCAGAAACACTGAAGCTAAAGGGAGAAGCATTTTACTGACGCGGACCAACATTTTTGCGACTTACCAAATACATTAACATTTCCTCTTTACATTTAAAAGCAAATGTAATGGGGTCAGAAAACAACCCACGGTCTTCCAGATTTTCTGCCCATGATTTTCTGGGAAGTTTTTAACTGTTATTGTGTTGATGTTATATTGCTAAGATGCTGTGGCGTTTTTCTTGGATCAATGTGCAGGGGCAGCTGCTCTGCACCTCCACCGTCGTCCATTTTAGCTGATAACATCTGAGTGGACACAGCTAGAAAGGCCGTGTCACCATGCATCATAGACAGAATGATTTTCCATAAATAACCCTGACCTACACGCTCCCCCTCCTCCTCCTCCTCCTCTTCCTCCACCGAGGAGCCACCTTGTTTCCCCCCGCCACGGCCTGAGAGTCGGAGGCGGCGGCATCCATCACGGGCCGGAGGAGAGCTTTGTGTTGAACTCATCGGTCTCTGCTCTCTGCCTCTCAGAGGAGGAGAGGACGACCTCAAACTGAGAGGTGACAGGGTCAAACTCAACAAAGACTTCAAAATAAAAGTCTCTTTAAGCGATGGACTGCAGTCTCTGTCATTGACTCTAAGTTATTCATTGTTTATTCATTACATTATTAATTAACTCGGAAAACTAATGGCAAACATTTTCCAAAGAGCCAGGACAACTGTCATTATTTTGTCTGACATGTTTCCTCACCAGCGAATTCTTGAACCCTCTGAGGATTACCTGCATCGCCTTTTTTATGTTGGTACATCACTCCAACCACAGAAGGTGCTGCTGTCCCATTTGGTGGGAAGAATGTATTGATCAGCACCAGTTCATGTCCGCAGTGGTCGATCTGTGGAAAGTTTACAGTGTGCACTTGTGGGACTTGAACTACAGAGAGAAAGTACGGACACAGTGAAGTTGAGGAAAAGGCTTCAGAGTTTTCAGGTTTAAACTGTGTAACAGCTGGTTTTCTGATAAACTGTATATATATCAGCTGTGTAACAGCTGATATATATAATTTTTCCACAAAATGTTATTTCACCTAGTTGAAAAATGTTTGAAAATGTACATGTAGTCCTTCCCCCTCGCTCAACAATCCAGAATCCATAAATTATTCATTATAAAAAGGTTTTCAGTTCAAAAGTTTAACCACTGGGCACAAGATGTCTCCAACTTCACCACGCCATCTTTGCACTGGAGGTTTAAAGTCTGACTTCTTTTGGTTATAGACGGAGCTGTGATGTGGAGGGAGGAGCTATTTTAAGCACCTGTATCCAGAGGTAAAAATCCCATTCATTTTTCCCATAGACAGCGTTAAGCGTTACATGACTCACAGTTGGAGCATGATTCGATGTTCAGTAACCTTTAATATATCATTTAAAGAACAAAGTGAAATGGGAATACAGGAAAGCACTGCGCAGCTCTACTGGACCACAACTGGTTTCCAAACTAGTCACGATGTCATGTGTTAAACGAACATGGATCATGATCAAATGATCAGATTCAGATCCTCAGAGGTGGAGGGTTGGTGATCAGAGGTGGATAAAACTCAGGTTGATGACAGGTGAGACAGGAACATCCGTCTGTGCGTAGACCCGGTTCTGGTTTCTGATAATCCTGCAGGTGGAGATTTAATAGTCATTAACTGGCTGGCAGCTCTGTGTTTTTGACCTGCTCTCTGATTTCCTCTCATCAAACACCCCGCCACAATAAAACACCTGAATCTTCATCACTTCCACCTCATTTTCTGCATGAAATCAGCCCTTCTCTGTAGAAACCTGATCAGCATCCATCTGAGATCCAGTTTAATCAGCACAAGGACGGACAGACCGCAGACAAACAAGCTGAATGTCAAGAGTTTTATTTTTCAGTGTCTCATTGAAGACAGGAAATTACATTTCTAACAATGCAGAGACACAGAGGGAGCCTCCTGAGGGTCTGAGGTTAAATTAATTTCATTCAGAGAAAATCCAGTTTTAATTATCTGCTTCCAACACCACACTAATCATCAACAACAGATTTAAAATAATAATAATAATAATAATAACAATCAGCTGCTTTGGTGTTGCATCTGATTTTTGGGCATCATGTAAACCTTCATGAATTTAATCAAAAGGGACATGAGAGAAGATGAGACTTTTAGCTGGTGTTCGGGTAAATCAGAAATTTAAAATCTACATTCTTTTATCGAGCTGTTGACTTCAGATTCAGTTAAAACCCTTTGAGCTAAGTGTAACAGCAGTTTGAAATTTTATTGGTTCAAATTAAACAGTTTAAACCAGTCAGAAAAATGATTAAAGTCTGAATCTACAGACACACACACAGAGAGAGAGCAGTGGGTGCAGCAGCAGCTCCCCCTGCTGTCTCTGAATAAGGTTTAAATGGAACGAGAAGAGTGTGCAAACACATCCTGGAGAACCTGGAACTGTCTTTCCAGGAAAGTGTCCAAAATAAATTGAAATGTCTCTGAAAACTGTTCTAATGGTCACAACAGTCTTCAGTTTGTCAGAGCATCTAAAAGTCATGGAACATTTTTTTGTTTTCATTTTAAAAAAGGGAAATAAAATTTGTTTTTACGGAAAAATCCCACAGTCGTTAACAGAACGTCTGCAGCACAATTTGTTGTTTCCTGTTGTTTCTTCCCTGTTTATATATTTATCCGTGATACAACACTGATGACTGTTTTTGATTATTTAAAGATTTCACACATATAAAATTACCTTTTATAAACTTATAATAATAAATGTTCTTGCGCTACTAAGGACGTGGTGACGTAGGACGTCAGACGCAACAGATTTGTGGTACTTTCAAGTGCTCGAGGAAATGTTGCAATTGCACTTTTTACATAAACACCTCAACAGAGAGAAATGAGATAGTAACATGGTGCAGCATGTTATGTTATCATGTTTTATTGGTATATGTTGACGAAGAGAAAGACATAGAAGCATGTAATTCTGATGATTATTCTATCTAGATAATTTAAGAAACATCATAGAAACCAAAAAACGTAGCCAGAAGAATTTAAACTACAGAAAGAAGTAATCAGATGGGATTTTAAATCCACTCGACAACAACTAAATGTGACTTTTAAGCTGTTTTGTGCATATGACAAGTCTTTCCTTTATGTTTTACCGTGGGCACTTTCGTCTTCATGGAAAATGTGTAATGTTTCCAAAAAAAAGTTTACGCAAATACATTTAATCCGAGTTTTATGGCAGTACTTAAACGCACCATGTGGCCACTCCTACATCCGGTAAGAAACCGCTATCTGTCAGAAAAAACAGCCCGAGGTGTGAACCGCTACACGGACACAGTTTGTTGATATCACCGCTGGATTCCTGGCGTTTATTCTCGGGGTTTGGAACCTCTCCGGACACACATGCAGAACATGCCCGGGCAGAGGTAACCATCCCCGGGCTGCTGCTGCCTCCTCAGCCGGCTGAAGGACGGGGCAGGACGGACAGGCGCAGATGGAGAGGCCGAGCAGACTGCTGCTGCTGTCCGAGCTGCGCGTCAGAAACGCCGCGTACGACGTGAGCCTGAGCCGGTCCCTGCTCACATGGAAGAGACGGAGCCCGGTGTACCACCCGTTCCGACCCAGTAAGACCCGGATAATGTGTCTGTCTGTTCCAGTCTGTTGATCTTTATCTCCTCTGTCTGTCTGTCCGTCGGCCTTTAACACCCCGCGTGGTAAACAAAGGACAGAGAGGATCAGAGGGGACATGTTGGACTTAGACTCGGTCTTCGGGCCTGTAGATAACATATAAGAAACACACAGGACAGAGCAAGTGAGACATGATATCCGGTTACACAACGCATCACATCCAGTCTGACACACAATCAGTGGAGGTCACACTGAGGCTGCAGGCAGGAGCAGGAATTCAGTTTGTAAGACCTTAGAAGTCTCTGAAAAACCTTAAATTTAAGTTACAAAGGTGCTGAACATAGTTCCTTGTCGCTGTAGACAACTTAACTTTTTTAGGGAGACAGTTGCGAGGAAGCTCATGGACTCTGTCAATATGTGGCTCTTTGTGGTGGTTTCCAAGAACAATGAACAGTCTCTTCATACAGAGGCTCTGATCGGGGCCCCCTGATCTCTAAAGAACTAAACGACAACATCATTTAATAGTGGGGAAAGCAGCAGGGGTGGATTTGCTGATGTGCAGGTCCTCGGCAGACCCAGATGTGGGGCCTCCATTGTTCTGCTCTCTCCTTTCCTCTGAGAGCATTAATGGTATTAAGGAGGTTACTGATTATCATGATGCAGGCAGAGGTTTGTCCTTTGTTTCTCTGGACCTTCATTTCCTTCAGTTCTGCCCTTTAAACATCTAAAATCAATATTTTGATATTGTGAAACTGTGCGGGTGTCCTCAGCCTCGTAGAGCGGTACAGCGTCTTTCAGCTCACTGTTTTGGTGTTTGTCTCAGCTCTAACGTTACCACTGAGTTCAGTCTCAGTTCTCAAATAACCAGGCAAAAAAAAAAAAGCTCTGATAAACAACATTTTTCTCATGAGTCACCAAAACAGAGCTAAAAGGAGAATGAATGTCAGACCCCCGGCCTCTGCAGAGAAAACAAACTTACACATGAAACATGAAATATCACATTATGTAAAAGTGTGTCATTCTCTGGTTATTGGTTCTGTCTGAAACATCTGTCCACCTGCAGGTGTCCTCAGTCCTCAGTCAGACAGGTGAGCAGTGGTGGGGAAACCAGCTATTTGAATATTAAAAGCAGCAGAGCAGGAAGGTTTCAGATCAGACTGAGGCTGCTCGAGGATTCAGCAGGGTGAACTAGACTGTTCCAGACTGCAGGAAACCTGGACCTGCCCACAGTACACAGTGGTGGAAGAAGTTAAAATACATCATTACACATAAAAGTCCTGTGTTTAACATCCTTCTCAAGTCAAAGTGCAAACGTTTTATCAGCTAAACTTGTTATAATATTATTATACTGGACATTATTACTGTTAATCCTGAGTAATCGATGCTTCAGCAGCATTTTACTGTCCCAGCTGCTCCAGGTGCAGCTGGTGTTACCCACTTTATATACAGCTAATTAGTTTAATGCAGTGGTTCCCAACATAGGGGTCAGGCTCCTCCAGAGGGTCACCGGATAAATCTGAGGGGTCGTGAGATGATTAATGGGAGAAGAAAGAATAAAAGCAAATTTCTGCTTCACAACTCTGTTTTCAGTTTTTGGACTTTTCCCGAAACTCAGATTTGTTTTTTTTTTTGTTTTTTGTGAAAATCCCCTTTAAGCCTTAAACCTTATGAAACGATGTAAAGAGTTAAGAGGGGAAATCGTTTGTTGGTGAAACTAACAACATGACCAGAGGCCACAGCTACTGTTTTTTTTTTATTTCCACGTGTTGGGAACTATTAGTTTAATCTTTTTAAAGTAATCAAATAAATGTAGTGCAGTGAAAAGTACAACCTTTTCCTCTGAAATGTTGTACACAATGGCAGAAAACTGGTCCACAGACCAGATAATGACACACTCACAAATCTAATTTATTGTGATTAAAAAAAAAACTTGTACTTCCTGTGCACGTCTGTGGACAATTTCAGTTTCAGAACCGTTCAGTCTGTGTATGGCAGGGAAATGTGAACTGGAGTTATGGGTTGTTGAGAATAAAGCACATTCTGTCAGTACAGGTTATACATTATTGTTTAGTAAAGACTCAGATTCTGTTGAAGCTGCAGATGTCATCACGCCGCTGCGGCGTCTCAGTTTGTGTGTCCTCGCTACGTCTCATGTTTCTGAGGTTTCCTCTGCTCGTCTCTGTGGAAACAGGATTTCAGAAATTCGATCCATACATCAGCTTCCCTCCCACACCCTCAGGGTTAACATTACATAACATGTTCATGCAAACGCCTGTGAACTTGGAGTTTGTTTTTATATGTCATTATGGCCTGAGGAGTCACAACAAAATATTTCTTTGATACTGCAGATTGTGAGGAAACTTCTTTTTTTAAACTTTTAAACATTTTAAAGTTCAAACTGTTTCATTCTATGTAGCCGAGGTGTATTAAAATGTCTATTTTCATCTTAATGACTTTCTTTAATAATCAGTAAAGTAATAACCTGGGGAATTGATTCTTAAAACTGAAACCAGTTTTCTGTTTTATCATTTGTTGACCCACAAAGTTTGCACAGTCTGCTAAATGCATTTTTAGGCTGTGGTTATGTGTGTGACTGAATTGTCTGTGTGTGCTCTTGAGCTGCTCAGACCCGGGTGGTATGTGTTTTCCTGTTCTTGATTGTTCTTCAGCTGAAGCTTGAATAGATTGTTCGGACTCAGACAGAAATATAGTGAGTTAACGGCTGAAATGAAAAGTTTTCAAAGGATCTAATTTTGAAATATTACAGATGTGCAGGTAGGAAGTCAAATTAGAGCTCAGGGTTCACATGATGAGGAAAATTATGCTCGTTATCAAATGTGATACAGAGATTTCTGCTTCAACAGGTGAAGCTGTGTCAGCAGCTCCATCTTATATTTTCTCCATCTGTAATCTGTACTGTCTGAAAACATTTCTCATTTTCCAGACAACACCAGGTTTCAGTTCATGTCTTTTAAACATCATGTGAATCAAAGGGAACATGTGATTTTATTTTGGTCTCAGTGGCAGAAACCCTGAAACTGGAAGTTAACCTGCTGTCTGATGGTGCGTTCATGTGCTGCAGAGAGGCTCCGAAATCTGACTATGTGTGTGTGTTGTTCAGGTGTGTGTCACAGTGTGCCAGTGTCAGAGATCATCTCTGTCAGAGAGGAAGAGGAGGAGAACAGCAGCAGAGGAAGAGATGATGGAAGCTGGAAAAAGATCAAAGAGAGAGAAGGAAAGGACTGCAGGCAGGCCTTCACAGGTAAACACACCTAGAAACACATTTAACACATCTGGAAACACATTAAACACATCTGGAAACACACCTGTAAATGCACCTGTTAACACAATGGAATCGTCTGGAAAAAAACCCTTAGAAACACATTAAACAGCCGGAAAACATCTGGAAACAGAAATTTCTTACGTCAGGAATCATTAAAACATCACTTAGCACTTATTTTGGTGTGTGTGTGTGTGTGTGTGTGTGTGTGTGTGTGTGTGTGTTGGGTTTCAGTGTTGTATGTGGAGAGGTGTCGGCAGCACCACTGGCGTTGCGCTGAGGTCACCTTCACGTGTCCAGAGGGGGCGCTGTGTCAACGTTGGGTCAACAGCATCAGAGAACAGCTCGCCGCTATCAGTACGACTTTACACCCACACACACTGACTAACACACGCTAACACACACAGTGACAGCTGAGATTCATTGTGAATACCTCGCACCCCTCGCTGAGCTCGACACATTCAAAGAGCCTCTGGCTACACTGCAGGGAAAATTATGAACGTTTCAACTTTATGGGAATATTTTCTGCGAGCGACAGCCAATCACAATCCTGCCAACTTCTTTGTATCCGTACATGTGAACGCACTATGACAAGTTACTGTTCCCAGAAACTGTCTGTAACATCGTTGTTGTTTGCAGCCAGCAGACCCAGACACCTGCTGGTATACATCAACCCTTATGGCGGGAAACGAAAGGGCAAACACATCTATGAGCAGAAGGTCGCCCCGCTGTTCGCCAAGGCCGGCGTCTCCACGGACGTCATCGGTACGTCCCGCTTTACTTTTACAGCTTCCTGTGTCAGGGATAAACATCTAACCATGTTGTATGTGTGCGTTTGTTGTCACAGTGACGGAGTACGCCAATCATGCGAGGGATCACCTGAAGACGGAGGCGGAGCTGAAGAAGTTTGACGGGTGAGTTTTGTTTCACTGGTAGTTAGTTCCTACAGAAAACACAGTTCAGATTAATTCATGGTGCAAAGCAAGTGATTCATTTACAGATCCACAGATTAACACACATGTTTTAAAAGAAAGGAACATGTTTCTCAGGACGTGATCCAATCTGACACACGATCTCGACCCTGTAATGAAATCATGTTTTGGACTGATAATTAGTATTGTTTCACTTTGACCTCTGACCCCGGTTCAGCGTGGTGTGTGTCGGAGGAGACGGCATGTTCAGCGAGATCATCCACGGGCTGATCTGGAGGACGCAGATCGATGGCGGTGTCGATCCAAACTGTCCAGATGAAACGCTGCTTCCCTGCTCGCTTCGCATCGGAATCATTCCTGCAGGTCAGAAACACTGACAGGACTACAGGAAGAAATGTTTGAATACTTATACTCACAAATACAGCTGAAAAATGGGCAAATTTATATGTGAAGTTATTTTATTTCAACTCATTTTTGTGCCTTTTTAATTGAAAGTCTATCGTAAATGATTGAAAATATAAGAAATTCAGACATCAGTGAGATCCTGTGTGACAGCCCCACATCACATATGTTCAGCTAATCTCTACATAATGTATAAACAAAGATATGTTACTTTCAATAAAACATGCTCCAGTTGACCTTGAGATGGACACTGATATGATTTCAGTAAACTGCTGACAGCCAATCAGGGAGCTCCACTCTCTGTTATCAGGGTATGAATGCAGGTACTGATTGTGGCCTCATTCCTCAGTTTGTTTTCTGTTGTTCTGCCTAAGTGCTCTATAAATACACACAGTCATGAGGGAGACATTAATTCTCTCTGCAGCAGCAGAGGAGAAGCAGCTCACCTGGTTAATTAATGGCTGCTGTGATTGGTCCAGGTGTGTGTGTGTGCGTGTGCTTGGTGCAGCGTTGCGGTTGTTATAGAGTATTTGATGTTGTCAGTAGCATCGGCCCTGCTCTTCGCCTCATTCTTAAAGTCATTGTCAGTGAGAACACCCACTGACAATGACTCAACTTTGAGCCCATCGTTTCCTCTGATGGACAATCTGTTCGTTTCAGGTTCAACAGACTGTATCTGCTTCGCCACTGTGGGCACCAACGACCCCGTGACCTCTGCACTGCACATCATCGTGGGTGAGTCGCAACATCCGCTATCACATGAATCATTTCAGCACCACGCAGGTTATTTAGCATGTGACACACAGGAAACGTGTGAATAAAATACAAAATGATCAGAGCTGCAACGAAAAAAAAAAAACTGAACAGGAGGAAGAATGAAATAAAAACTAGAGCCTTAACTAATGATTATTTTCATTCATCTGACACTTGTTTTTTGATTAATGGTTTAGTCTGTGAACACTATGACGCTGTAAAAGCTTTCTCCTGTTATCTCAGGATTATATTGTTCATATGTCACCAGCTGTGTTCCTCCAATACAGTCACAGCAAATCTAATGAAAATCAGTTGATGTTTCAAAGCTTTATAGATAAAATAACATCACTTTGCTTTCCACGGTCTCGTGCTGCCATCTAGTGTTGTTCCATAGAAGAGGCTCTATAGGTGGGCTCTATAGGCGGGCCCCTGAAACACGCGTTAAACCACCTGCTTGGGCCTTATAATCTGGGTCGGTGTGGTTCTGAATTGGACCCGGCTCTATCTGTTTTTAATTAACAAAAAAATGATCCCAGGTTAGTTTGTTGATCATGTGTGTTTGTGTGTGTGCTCAGGAGACTCCCAGCCGATGGACGTCTGCTCAGTTCACCACAACAACACGTTCCTGCGATACTCCGTCTCCCTGCTGGGATACGGTTTCTATGGTGACGTGCTAACTGACAGTGAGAGGAAGAGATGGATGGGCCCGGCTAGATACGACTTCTCAGGTAGAAACACAGCATGTGTGAATGGTTTGAGGGGAAATCTGTGATACACAGTGTTGTATTTGCATCTTTACAGATTTCCTGAGTGGTATTCAGGTTTCTAAGGGTGCAGTATGGTTACTGCACATGGTCCAGTTTGAACATAAACTTTGAAAATAAAACTTTATTGCATGCATGAGCATGTTGAGCCATTCTCCAAAACCAGTATCAGAACAAAAAAACAATGCTACACACAAAACAACAGGAATATGTGAGACTACAAACACACTGTCGCACAAACCAAGAAATAACAGTAACAGATGAAAGACGAGTGTGAACAGTCTGATTATGATTCCCACTTATATGATTTAACTTGTGAGTTGGTTTCATGTTGACTCCTGCAGGTCTGAAAATGTTCCTGACTCATCATTATTACGAAGGAACAGTGTCCTACCTGCCTGCCAGAGGCATCATAGGAACGCCGCGAGACGCCGCCAGGTGTCGATCGGGGTGAGAGAAATTCTCTACAAATGTGACGTGTGTTTACCAAAAAAAAAAACATCCTCTGCCAATTTTATCTCTGTTCACTGATAGTTTTTTGCTTTGTTTTTCTTTAATGGCATTGGCTCCTCTGTAAATCTCCAGCTGTGTGGTTTGTCAGCACAATGGTCAACTGCTTTCAGAGAGACCTGAGAGGTACGAGATGGATGAAGTATCAGACAGTGGTGAGTCTGAATATCATCGTTCACCTCGAGGGAAGCCAAACACAACCTGGAGGGACAAAGGTTTGGCAGCAGAAACAGTGAGAAAGGTCAAACCTGTGCTTTTTTTGGGGGGGTGGTTTGTTTCAGAGAGTGACGGCGAGTGGAGGACAATCCGGGGGAAGTTCCTCGCTATAAACGCTGCCAGTATGAGCTGTGCTTGTCCTCGCAGCCCCAAAGGCCTCTCACCTGCCGCTCACCTGGCCGACGGCACCACTGACCTCATTCTGGTCCGAAAATGTTCCCGCTTTAACTTCCTCAGACACCTCCTCCGACACACCAGCAAAGATGACCAGGTACGAGTCAGGGCAAGATAATACACTCACTGAACTGATCGGATCCCTGTTATAGTTGCACCTGGTTCCTCCAGACCTCCCTCACCATCTCCCTCCTCTCACACAGTTTGACTTGACCTTTGTCGAGGTCCACCGAGTGCGGCGTTTCCGCTTCATTCCACGTCACTGCCAGAGCGACTCGGACCTGGAGCTGGACCTGCAGGAGAGCGGCAAACGCCAGATCTTCAGCCAGATCTGCCGAGACCACCCGGCTTGTGGCTGTGCTCCCGCCTACAGCAGCTGGAACTGTGACGGCGAGATCCTGACCCACGCGGCCATCGACGTCAGGTACCACGACCATCTGGGATTTTCTTACTTTCCCGTTTTCAAATACTTTATCCCAGGTTAGATTTCTCTTAAAAAACCCTTTTCCTTTCTTTTTTCCCCCCAGAGTGCACTGCCAGTTGATCAAGCTGTTTGCACGAGGGATCGAAGAGCAGGTGGTGTTTGAGGATCTCACCAACCCTTGTGCAATATAGACCCGTGCCCCCATCATTCCCTGTCAGACACTGGAGTCGTCCTTCTGTTTCCAGCCGCTGCCTGAGTCACTGCTGCCGCCGCCACCGTCGCCATGCAGCACTCATCACATCCTTCACCAGGAGACTTTACAGGATTTGCTGTGACAGCACTTTTATTTTCTGGGTCTGAACGGCCAAAATGAGTTTCCTTAAATCACCCAGTACAGCTTTAAATGAATTTCCTGGAAAGTAGCAGCTCTTTGTAGTAAACAGTCACAAAATTAGAGACCCAGAGAGTAAAGATTCCCCCTCAGATTTTGGATTTGTTGTGGGCGACACTGTTGCCCACAACTGAATGGTTGCTCGGTGTCTGGCACCTGATGTATTTTTGATATTGAACTTCAGTCCTGAAGCTGAGACCTGCTCTGTATGACAGTATTTTTGCTTCATAATCCTCAGTTCATGACTTGATGATCTTCATGTTTTGAGGTCACAAGTTTCTCCTGTAACAGTGACGTAATGTGTTACCAGAGAACAATAGTGCTATAGTTGGAAAAAGGTCAAAGGAACATGGACACATGGAATCATTGCCTGCGTCTTACTGCCTGTAAAATGGTCCACAATTCTGAAGTCAGGGCTCTTTTTCTCTTAATTCTGACTTGTTTTGAGCCACGTTGGTGTTTTGACTAGGACTCTTCTCGTGAACACTTTGACTTTCTTTTCCCTCCGTCTTGAGGCAGTTTGGACTTGTGACTTGTCCTGACGCAGACTTGTCTCTGTCTTGTGGGCGTTTTGACCTAGACTTGTTATGACTCAGTCCAAGTCTAGTAGGTGTCTAGACTTGTTATGACTTGTCTTGGTCTTGTTGGTGTTTTGATTTGAACTTCATTTGACTCAGATTTATGTTGATGTCATAGGTGCCTGTGTTTGGACCTGTCTCAGTCTGGTGGGTGTTTTGTCCTGACTTGAACTTCTCAGTTGCATGTGACTTAGGACTTGTCTTAGTCTTATGGTTGTCATGAATTGGACTTCCTTCAATCTTTTGGCCATTTTGATTCGGGACTTGTCTTCATCTCGTGACTGTTAATACTGAGACGTGTATCGAGTCTTGTGGGCCTCTGACTCTGACTTGTTGTGGTGTCATGCCAGTAGTCTGACCTGTTACAGTCTTTTGTCTTGTTCAACTCCAGACTGAAGAGACTTGACTCGGACTTTACCTCATTTGGACTCAACTTTGACTTGTTCACAAAACTGCTTAGACTTAAACTTCTCAAGGACTCAATTTAAGTAGCATGTTGATTAAATGTCTGTATTCATTTTTGTATTTGTAATTTCATTTTTCAACATTCTTCACTTTGCTGTTGTACTCGGGTCCCATCTCAATCTCAAACTCGTCTCAGATTTGTGATTGTTTCAACTTTTCTTGTTCTTTGCTTCCTAGTTACTCTCAGTTGTATCTGGAGTCTTGATATGAACTCGACCCCAATTCAGACTTGGACTTGTCTTAAACTGTCTGTTGATTAATGTATAGATGGTTATTTTTTTTTGTACTGGGATTGTGCTGTAGTGCTTAAGTTTGGCCTCAGTCTCGGGTTGCGATTTTGTTTCTTATGTCATCTCAGATGTGTCTCTGCCTTTTGGATGTGTTGACTCGGACTTGACTCGGACTTGTGTCGGATTCAACCTAATTGGTCTCGACTGCAGATAAGAACATAGAGCTTTTGTATTTATTCAGCATATAAGTAGGTTAGAAACTGCTTCATAAATTTTAGCCTATTTGCACTTTTTGAAGTAGATTTTTGGATCATCTGTTACATGTTTTAGGGATGCCAGACACCTGCCAGTCATTGCCAGGGTCATGTGATCACTATGGGTCAGGGGCCGATTCACATTCATGAAGAGTTAGTAAATCTCGAGCACATTGTCAGCACACGAAGGGAAAGGTCATTCACAGTCGGTCGATCACTGTTTGTGTTCTTCAGCTGTGGGAAACTTTCTGTTACACTCTCAAACACATCCGTCAGTGTTGTCTCCATGTTTCCGTCATTTCTCAGGAAGACCTGAGCTCAGTCGTAGCTAAGAAATTGTATTTTTTCACATATTAATTCCCAGCAATTTAGAAAAAAATTATGAAAAATCTTAAATTTTAATGTTAATCAAAGAAAATGTTGCATCAGTCAAGCGGGCCATGGCTGAGTTCGCTGAACAGCGCACACATGAATGTTTTTAATCTTCCATTTTTGCTCAGTATGCAAATGAACTCAGTCGGCGCACTAAGGAAATCATGTGAAAACTTACTGCTTTAACACCAAACAAACTGTGCAGATATTCTGTCTTCAAACTGAGCTGAAATTGTACTTGGAGCTTAATTTTCTGGTGTGATGTTCTGAACTGGGCCATAAAACCTCAAGATAATCACCTGAACCTTCCACACATCAACAGACATATTTTTGCAAACTGATGCCTTCTGAACTGTTCACAGCCAATAGACATACACAACCTGTGTGAGGGGTCACAAGTTGGAATAGCCTTGTTTTAAAAGGTCACCAAGCCATAAAGGTTAGGAACCACTCTAATTAAGCACATGGACAGGACTGTCTACAAACTTATGGTCATATGGTTCACACTTTTATTTCCTTTTTGAGTCCAAAAAGAAAACTTCTTCATTCATGTAAATGAATCTATCTCACTGTGAGAAATGCAGATTATTTCACTTCTACAGATAAAAAAAAAAAAAAAAAAAACTGTTACCAATTTTATTGAATCAGTGGAAGGTTCATGTTATTGATTTGATGTTTTGTGAATCCTGGTTGTGTTGAAACAAGCTGTTGTGTAAAGTCCAGTGTTGATATTCAACAATCTGCATATATATAATTTTTTATTTCAAACATTCAGAGTGGACAGCTCTGAGAAAGTTGTCGCCTGATATTAATTTGCTCTGTAGCTGTTCACTGTGTCCACAAGGTTAATTGTTTTTAAAAATACAAGCTGATGATGATATTCTGCATTGAGATTTGTGTTAATCTGTAGTGTTTTAGCTTCGCTACTGGTAAGACCCAAATAATCTCTAAATCTTCAGTACAAACATTACAGCTTCTAGGGGACACGTTCATTAAAAACACAGATTAAACAGATATTAAATAATATGACTGAAATCATCTGGAGCTTAGTCAGTGTTTTGGACAAATCAGACAAAGTTGAGTATCAGCACTGGACTGTCAGACTGTAGAGGCTGTTTGTTTTTGTTTGTTTGTTTTTCTGTTTGTTGGTTTGTTGACCAGCAGTCCTGTTTCCTCCCAGCTGACGTTGAGCTGGACTCAAACTGACGGAGGAAGGAACCAGTAGCAGCTCAAGGTGCTTTCAAAACATCGATCAATCATCTATCAGCTTTCTCCTGGTTTTAATCTGACCAAATACCAGCCTGGGTTTCACGATGTAGCTGTTTGTCTGCGATAGTTGTAGCTCAGCCTACAGGTCTTCACAGGTCCAACATGTTGGACACAGTCCAAAGCAGACCCATGGAAAACCCACAAACATTTATTTTTAAGGAAAGAACAGACCTCATCCAAAGGAGACCTATGGACAGCCAGAACTGGTTTGAAACAGACCTGAGGATACTTAACACCCGATCCAGTGGAAATCCTGATCCATTGGATCTGACCTGATGCAAACAGAGCGAACACCAGCACTGGCAATAGCATGATGCTCCACGAATGTATAACAGGAATACAACAATACAGCAGGACCCTCACAGACCTGATTAGCCACACTTGGGTCTTAATTAGAGCCTCGATTACTGGTTCCAAAGTGGATCTGTGACGACCTTTAGCTCAGCCATCTGGCTCATGTTGATTTATCTCTTAACGTTGTGTATTAATGTACAATCAGAGTCTGGATGTTTGCTGTAAAACTCCCAAACAACAAACCAAATGTGTGCACACAGAGGTCGACTGATGACCGAAGTGGATTTTTAATTAGGAGAGGATAGAAAATATTTATAGCCTATATATTTAGCCAGCTGAAATTATTAATTAAAAGTGTTTGTGTTTTAGTATTATCGTAGATTTAGTGTCTGATTTAGCATCAAAACGGAATTCATTTGCATGTTTTTGTGAAATACTCAGTGAGCTAACCACTAACATGCTATTTAGCCAGGAACATGCTGGGCCTAGTGAGCCAATAGCCCACCTAGCTAGCCCAGTTGCTAACAGAAAACACAAAAAAAGGCTTGGTTACACCAGAAAGTGGCACAGCGAAATTATTCTTCCCGTCTTCATTTAAAAAAAAAAAAAAAGGCCGGACGTCTCGCAGGGCTAGTTGATAAACTGCTGGCAAGCTAATGGCTAACTCTCTACTGGCATTTCGGTCGTGGGATTGCAAATCATTTTATTCAAATAAAAAGTCACTGAAAAAAAGTTCTGTCAAGTTAGCAAGTTTGCTAGCTAACAGCACAGTAAATTCACACAGTTTATTTAAGACATTTGTTCCATGACTATCTATAAACCATGTCTCTATTCTCTGACAGAGCAGGTTAAATTAAACTGGATGGTGCCACACAGCTAATAAGCTAAGCTAAGCTAAGTCAGTACCGTGACAGCTTGCTATTGGTTAGTGGCGCGAATTCACAAAATTGAGCTGAAAATGAAAATTCATGCAGATTTAAAGATTTACTTCTCCCCGTGGGCCCTATTTACCAGAAGCTACTGGTCACTCCTGGTTAGTTTCAAGTTACTGACACCAGGAATTATGATAAGACAATATAATATCTCTTATTATTTCTCATGTTCTTGTTCTCCACATTCTGCTGACACGCCCTCAACCAGTTAACAGCTAGCATGCTAGCTCTGTCGCTAACCCGACAATAACTTCACACAGTCAGTGAAGGAAACTTGTTAGCACCGTGGACTACTGGGTGATGACTGGGGCAAACTATGCTGCATCTTTTTAATAAAATGTATTCCCTTCTAGGTCATAAATGAACTGATTCTATTACAAAATCTTGCTTATATAGTTGTTGACATGACCAGGACCTTCAGGGCAGGCTCTCTAGTGTTGTGCATCTCTAGTGTTGTGTTTGGTGTCTTTGCTAACAACATGTAGGATGAAGGAATCATTATTTGTAGCAATGATTAATCTTATTTATTTTTCAGATCAATCACGTAGCCTCTCAGTCAAAAGAAACTCAGATGTCGTCTTTTGTTCTCAGAGTCCAAAGTGTCTCCTCAAACTCTTTCTTGAGTTTTCACTGAAGAAATGAATGAATTTCAGTTCTGTGAAGCATCAGCTTCTCCCAGTTTAAAGCGTTTCCTGTTAACAGGGAATATTTTTATTTTCAACACTGAAGTTTAATCAGACACTGAAAACTATTTTTGATTTAATCAGTCAACCTCTTGCTGTAATCTGAGCTGTAACTGATCTTTACCATCTGCTGTAGCTGTTTCATTATCAGGAATTAAAAACATACTCAACTCTTGTTCTGTGTAGACAATAATAATTATATTCTTGACATCAGACCACAGAAAGGATGATTCTGTAATTGTTGTGTAAAAAAAAAAGTGTTTCCATTTTAGAAAGCTCCGTCACTGATAATCTAACAGCCTTACTTAGCTCATTAGAAAACTGAGCTGAAAGTTTACTTCTGTGCATAGAAACATAAACTTTAATGATAATGTCCATTTTATACAGAACAGTAGATATAATAATATATATAATAATTTATTCATCATATTTAACATTTTTCATCATGTTTAAAAACTGTTTGCTCTTGTGTTATACATCACTCTCAGTATTTTATCCTGGCTTTTACAGGTGTTATCACTTTCATTTAGCATTTTCACTCAGATATTCACTAAAGTCTGATCCCAAAAAGAAACAGATGCCTTCTAATAAAGATCTGAGGTCAAACTCCCTCTGAGAACCGCCATGATGGAGCAAACAGAAGCACTAACCACAGTAATAAAACAATATAAATGTGACTTTGAGAATCAATACTCTGCACTGATGTGAAGATAATTTCATGTGAACAAACAGCAGGCAGCTCTCACAGGTGATTAGAACTCATTACGGAAATCAAATCCAATATTTCATTTAGATTTCAGGAAGTGAACAAACTGAAGCTGCAGCTGGAAAATCTGACTCCAAACTCTTCATGTTGGCACAGTAAATAATCAGCCCCATAAAATCAGAGAAGGGTCAATACCTGAAGGGCTACAAAAGGAGGCGGCACAGATCCTGACACCCACTCTGCAGGTCTGATCTGGTCTCTGAGCAGGATCTGTGCTGGTGAGTCTCTTCATACATTGACCAGAGATATCATTTGTTCATTGTTCATTGTTTTTTTCTGACAAAAGCTTGTTTTGTTTTGACCATCTTTCATTTGTTCAACATGGGGTCAGCTTGTTCAGTGGGTAGCCGACAAGGTTACTCAGGCACAGTGGAGATGCAGCTCTTTTTTAATTTGAATTTTTAATTGATTTTTTTTGCTTTTAAGAGTGAAACAGATTCATTAAACTTGTTTTAGAGTTGCAGCTGAGGGCGGATGATGCAGATTTAGCTAAGAGTTGGTAAAATCAAAAATGGTATCTAAGCTGTAGCTAACAACCATTTTTCTTTTCACCGCCCAAGGTGAGTTCAAAACAGGTCAAACCCAAAGAGATTTGGTTTACACTAATATAAAACAAAGAAATTAGCAGTTGATCAGCTGTTGTTTATAATATTATTGATCCATCAGTGATCAATCAACTTGTCTCCTCAGGAAATCCTCATCTTCATCATCCTCACGATGCCGTCCATTAGTGTGTCTCAGGTGTTCCTGCTTTCGGCCCTCCTCCACCTCACCATATCACTTCCTGTCAGGTATACCATCACCATGCGTCAAAACAGCTGTATAAAAAGATCCTTATCATCTTGTTTAGTGTAAAAATTTCTGTTACAGACCAATCTATTTTCTGAGGTTTATTTTTGTTGATATTGTCCTGTTTTCCCATGTTTGTCTCAAATCTTAATTTCCTTAATTTCCTTTAAAGCTTTCTATTGTTTTAATTAGCATTTTAATGTTTTTATGCTGCTTTCTTTCTTGAATTTATGTTTTTAATGCTTTATGTAAAACACCCTTTTGCCTTTATGAATGAAATGTGCTATGCAGATAAACCTGCCTTGTCATTGAATGCTGTGCACCTTCCTGTCCTGTGACCTTAGGGATGAAGATGAAGTGGAGAATTTCCTGACTGAGATCACACACCTGAATACACCGTGGTCTCTGGCAGGGATGAACTCTGCAGATACTCTCGAGGCCAGACTCAGGTAAATTTACACTAAAAAAAAAAGGTAAATATATAATTAAACTTTTGACCTGCTCAGCAGCAACAGCAGACGGACTCAGACTCGGAGCATGGTGGAGCATTTAGCAGCTAAAGAGCCAGATATTTCCCTCAGGAGTTGGTGGAGAATATTGGACTTTAATTAAAACCTGTGGACACAAAAACCGCTCCAAAGGAAGGATCATGTTGCTCTGTAACTGCTGGATGTGGAAATAAGCCAAAATTTTCTGTGTTTTAACCTGTTGTGTAACTAACATTAGTGAATCAGCTCAATAACTTTATGACTTAGAATTTAGCATCATCCCGTAATTGTCTCTTCTGGCCACAGTGGCCGCTGTTCGACAGAAGTTACACAATCTCTCTTTAAATAAAGTTGCTTTAAATAAGAGTTTGAACAATCTTTGAATAAATAGCGCAAGTTTGTAAAGATGGAGAGAGCAGATTTGATTCAACAAATTCAACTTGTGATATGGAGAAAGACAGATGGATTCTTCACTAAAACCATGTTCATCCATATTGATCTGATGGCTGATGTGATCATGTTTCAGGCAGCTGCTGTCTGCAGGTCTGGACCGCAGGAGGCAGCTGGGAGACATCGAGTTCTCCAACAGATACGCAGAGTTCCTGCGATCTAAAGCCAAACACAGCTCCATCTGTGCCTTCCTGCGCCGCATGCAGGGCGTCAAGAAGAGGTGTGAGACTTCAGACACATGATAATAACAGAGATACAAGTTATAACAACAGCGATGGTCAGTTAGAAAGTTATGTGTCCCCCTCACCTTCAGTGTTCACTGTGCATCCACAGTAATTACACTTTACAAGCAGCGTGTCATTAGGAGTCTTGTTTTGCCCCAGGTTATGCCTTGCAGTGGTGGCAGCTGCACCTGCAGGCATCGCTCAGGGCTGCAAACTCTGCTACATGTTTCTACATGTACAAAGTGCTCTTTGTAGTAAAGGAGCAAACACAATACTTGTACACCATAAAGTCTCATCAGGTCTCTGTTAACACAAAAATATTAGAATTAGTAGAATTAGTACATTACATTTTTTTAGACCACTGTTAATATGGATATCTCATAACCATTTCATCATGTCATTTAATTGTATATGAAGTCCAGAACTCACTGTCTCATATCTGTGTTTTTGTCCACAGCGGGGTGGGAGGAGACATGGAGAGGGTGAACCTGCTGCTGAAACAGTACATGTGTCCGTCTGTCTACAACAACTGGCCAACTGACCTGTAAACAACACACAGCAGAGACAGACATTAAATCTGATGTGAGAAGGACAAACATGTTACGATGTTCTGAATGAAGCTCTTTATATGCAGCTGTTATCATATTTGATGTGGAAACATGGATATCTTTGTTATTAAAAGAGGTTTTATGAAGTACTGTAGGAGTTAAGTGTGTTTGATAACTACTCACCCATTTACACGTGACATTCAGTTTGAGTGGATATGATGAAGGACTGTATTAATAAGGACTGTTATAATGAGTTAAAATGATACTAGCAGTCTCACTAAGCACAAAATTTGCCCTGAAAGTGGAATTTCAATGTAATGGTGGAAAAAAAACAATCGTTAAATAGTTAAAATCGTTAAAAAGCTATCGTTTCTTCAATCACTGATAATCGATCTGATTGGCAATCGTCACAAGCATATCGGACTACCCTTGTGTTTTTTGCCAAAGTTATTTCTCTAAAAATTCAATCTGAATGCATAATAAGCAATAAAGCTCTACACTATGACAGTCAAAGATACAAACGCCTTTATATGCAGATGACTTATTGTTTTTCATAAGTAATTTACCCGAAACACTTTGTGATTTGCCCTTTAAGAGAGTTGTCCAAACCCAGGGTGTTCCCTTTGACTGAGTCTGAGGAGAACATTTTTTGTTTGACCATACCTTAAAGATTTCCCATAATCACCTGTGCTGGTGTAACATTACTGATGGTTTATTTGGAACATCTCTGAGTGTCCTGAAAGTTTGAGAACTGTCAGAGAACTAAAGTTACAGTGTAACCACACATAATAGTTTGAATGAAACAAGTCAACATTTTGGGTATTTTGTATTTTGAAGTAGTAATGATAGTACCTGTAACAGTAGTAGTAGTGTCGATATCAGCATTTTGGATATGTTCAACCCTTTGACATCTAAAACTTCTACATCAAAGATATTTACTATGTTTTGTATAAAAAATATCTATTTATCTGTCTATTTATATTTTATTTATTACACTTGCCAAGCACTATATTAGGAACACCAAACTAGTACTGGGTAGTTCCTCCCTTTGCTCTCAAAACAGCCTCAGTTCTTTGTGGCACAGAGTCCATTAGACGTTGGAAACATTGCTTTGACATGTTTGCGTCGCATCGTTTCTGCAGATTTGTCAGCTGCACATTTGTGCTGCCAATCTCCTGTTCAACCACATCTCAAACCATGATTGGTTGGTATTAAGGCTCTGATCTTTGATGCGAACATTAACTGAAGCACCTGACCTGTATCTGCAGGAGTTTAAGCTTTGCACTGCTGCCACATGATTGGCTGCTAGGATAACTGCATGATTAAGCAAGTGTTTCTAATAAAATGCTTGAGGAGTGTTTTCCTGTCTAAATTGTTTGTTCCATCATTGTTGTCAGCCATAAATATAAATCAGGACACGTGAGCCCCTGACAGAGGGAGAGTGGAGGAGAGGATCACGGAAGACGTGGTTATATGAAGACCTCAGATGATTAATGATTAATGATTAATGATTAATGATTAATTAATGCTACCATGAATTCTCTCTGCTTCTGTAAACATGTTACCATGATATTTCTGAAATCAAACGAATCAAATAAAACTTGAAGAAAGAAATGGTCACAAAAAAAGATTTTAAAAATTTAATCTGGCTTCCCAGCAAACAGACGTGTGTGTTACGTTTTTTATGGCAGGGAAAAGTCCACGGCAGCCATAAAGCTGAGCAGATAAGCAGAGAACAGAGACAGACAAGGACCAGTTCATTCAGCACACACAGAGACATGGACGGGGTTCATCAACACTTCACTAGGATGTTTTTCCATTTTCTACTTCTGAGCCTGCTTCAAACATCCACTGAAGCCACGAGCAGTGAGTACTGAACTCTGCTGCTTCAGTTTTATCTGATAATATTGAAAAGTGAAGTAAAAGCTGAGGAAGAGCTCAGGTGACTGAAAAAGCAAGTAGTTCGAAATCCTAACAGCGCAGTGGATGGTATGTGTATGAAAGCCAGAGACATGAGGGGCGGCGTTCAACACTATAAGTCCTCAGATACAAGTGTTTATTAATGTATTTGTCAACAATTTGTCTACAGGATTTTAATTCAAATCGTAAGAAAGAGTTAATACAAACTCGACACTTCATTCATGTGTATCTGTTGTGTTGATAAATTCTGTTTATTATACTGTATTTCCATTTCCACACTAATTCCACCAGTACTAGCACCAGGAGGTGTCATGTTGCCTGAGTACATTGGGGTCTGAACCTCTAAACGTATAAAACCTTCGAGTTTTTCCTGTTTTGGAGCGTTAGGCCAGAGGTCTGATCAATGTACTGGATACACAGAGATGAAACTGACGTTCGTTTTCTAATCTGACTCTGGAGAAGAAAGAGAAACTGGATTTAATAAATGTTGGAACACCAACATTTAGTTGTGACAGATGTGTTGTTCTTCTTTCCCAACAGTCTGTTCTGCTCCACTATCTGTGCAGTTTCCAGAAAACAACACCGTGGGTGAGGTTGTGGCAACGATCACTGTCCAACCTAATGTGACCCTTGAGCTCAGTCCTTCTCCTGATGGCAACGACCCATTCAGGCTCAGTGAAAACGATCTGATAGCTGAAAGAGTGTTGGACTATGAGGTACTGTAGGTCACAACTAAGAACACCAACCAGATCCAAACCCATGCCTCAGTTTAGATCCTGAAATCTGTGGGAAAAAAATGACTGTACATGACGCTTGTTTTGTTTGCAGACTGAGCGAAATCACGTCGCCAAGATCACCTGCACTCAGACAGCTACAGGCCTCAAGGTAAAACTTCATACACCACACATTAAACTGAGGTGGAAGGAAATCTGCTCTATCCTCATTTAAACTGAATTTTTCCCTCTGTAACGAGGTTTCATTAAGGCAGCATGGAGATAGATTTGCTTTGAATTGAAGAAGTTCTTGAGAATTAGGTGTATAGAAAAGTTGTACAGGTACTTGAGGAGCCTCTGCAGTTTCTTGAAATGGCTGTCCAGGTGCACAAGGAGGTTCTCCAGGTGTTTGAGGGGTCTGTATTAAGTGGTTCTCTGGGTGCTTGAGACACCTGTACAGGTTTTTAAAAAGATCTGTGAGGTGCTCATAGCAGTTTTCCAGGTTTTCCAAACGCTGGATCATGTGATTTTGTTTCACAGTCAGGTTTTTCATGTAGATTTAAAAAATCCTGTGTCTTTGATTTATTTCATTTCCTTAACGCTTAATATCATAAAAGATGCAATAAACATGTATGATAAAATCATAAAATGAATAATTTAAAGGACTGTGTCTCTTTGTTTCCAGCTGAACCTCAACATTATTGTACTCGTGACCAATGTGAATGATAACCCACCAGTCTTTGACCAGAACCCCTACCACGTCAGCATCAGTGAGGTAAGAGTCTGATAAAACACCTTTAACAGGAATTATTGTTCAGAATTGTACATTTTGTACAGTTTGTTTGTTTTCTGGTTTTGGTTTAACCCAAATTAAAGGAAATCTCACGTTATTATAGTAGATTTGTTTTATCTGTATTTTACTTTACACGAGCAACATTTCTTTCTTCCCAGATGTCTCCTGTAGGAACAACTGTGGGCAACTATGCTGCCACAGACTTAGATCAGCACAATCAGCTCTACTACACACTGACATCTGAATCTGTAAGGCCTCATGTTTTTCGATTTTTCGTTTGTCTCTTATTATTTCCAATATTTAGATAAATCCTGTGTTTGTCTCCCGCTGAGTGAGAGGAGATGACAGATGTAAACAGTTTCTCTTGTCCTGTTTGATTTCTGCAGAACGACTTTATACTGAAGTCACCTACGGTCCCAGACCTTCTTGTTGACAAACCTCTCGACTACGACAAAGTCAAAAATTTTCAACTGGTATTGTCCGTGCAGGTGAGTACTGTTCACTCTCAGTCAGGCATGTTGTTAAATATCAGTTCAGACATCAAATGTACATGAGGCATCTGTGGCTCAGCAGGTTGAACTAACGTACTAACTATAACTATATATACAATTTTAACTTTGATTGTTCCACATTTAGTCATGAATATTTAATGTAAACAATCAGAAAAGCCTCTGTTAAATGTTTAGTTTCTCTAACGTTAAACCTTGTGAGACTAGTTTCAGTCCAGTGTCTCAGGCCTCTGCTGGCTGTATCTGTATTGTATTGTTATTTCTGATGGTCTTTTCTTTTTTTTTTCAGGACACACCATTGACAACAGGTTACAGCGCCTCGTTCACCGCCACCACCACCATCCTAATTACCGTCTTAGACGGGGACAACAGGCCGCCGTGGTTCCAGCCCTGCTCCAAGCACGAGATTGGTGGGACCGTGATCTGCCAGAGCGCCGGCTACACGGGCAGGGTGGTCTTAAATGAACAGGAGGTGTGGATCAGCCGATACTGAATGTCTGTGAAGGTCCTCAGTCACAAAGGTCATGGTTTTTCTGTGCCACAGGATGATAATATGGGTGTTTTCTCTTCTGTAGACCGGAGTCTTGCCCCTGAAACCTGGACCACTTTACGCCATTGATGGAGACTCTGGGATAAATGAGGAGATAACATACTCATTTCTGAGTGGTAAGCAGAATGGATTATAACAAACAAAAACTGGTTTTCCAGTCTCAGCATATTTGTTGAGTTGCTGATTATTGGCAGATAGAAGCAGCTGAGTCTGTCTGTGTTTTAGGAAATGAGGAGCGTCTCTTCGAGATCAACTCGAACACAGGGAACATCAGCATGCTGAGGCCGGCTGACGTGTTGGGGACGGTCACTCTGACAGTTCTGGTAAAAACTAAATTTTTGACCTGCTTTTAACCACTGCATTCCAATGGTGTCTTTGTGTCTCTGTGGTCTTTACATTTCCTTCTCTGTTGTTTCCTAATGCTGCAACCAAATGGCCCTGTGGGTTTGTAATGGAGGAACATAGTGTTACATGCATCCTGAACAAACAAAAAATCTAATTTGGGCCTCAAACCTAAATAAGTGAAACCATCTTAACAACTCAACAGTTTAAAGGCAAAATCACTCTTTGGTGAAAGGGTTAACAATTAATAGACATCTAAGGGGGTCACAAAGCAAAATAGCTGGGAACCACAAGTTTATTCTTATTCGTTGCACTGCATCAAAATTGACTTAGTTATTCACTGATGAGAAACAAGAACGTCGGTGTCTGTTTTTACTTTCAATTTTTTTTTCTCTCCTAGGCTGCCCAGAAGAGCAACAGTTACCAGTTTGCCACAACCACCGTCGCCATCAGTGTTCAGGTCAAGAGCCTCCACCCTCCACAGTTTCAGAAACCTCAGTACGAAGGCGTCATCACCTCAGTGGGCTCCATGGCCATGGACCTAAAAAACGAGGACCAGCCCCTGCGGATCCTCGCTACAGATGACGACTACAATGCCACTGGGGTAAAGCACTGACTGGGCAAACTCCTAATATTCCGAGGGCATTTTTAGATGATTCTCTAGATTTTTTTTAAACTAAGCAATTTTTAAACTAAATTTGGATGGAAACTTGTCTTGAGACCTCTGGTTTCTGTGAGAGGGGAAATTCTGGTTTAACACCTTGTTTCTAGTTTTTGTAGGTTTGTTCATCATGTCTATCAGTAATAATAACAGTGTACTCACCAAGTTAGTAGCTGGGATCTGGGATCACAGTGACGTGTCAAGAAACACAGTCCGTAAACAAGCTTTTAAACAAGCCACAAAAAGCACAGGGTGAGTAAAGTTGGTCAAAGGTGGAGAAGGAAGTCTGAGTGTAAACCGTGTTGGATGTTTACAACAGACAGTTTGGGTAAAAATTTACCATTCACAAATCTGTGTTTCAGCTGGGAATAGATTCAGTAATATTAAACCTTTAAGGTTTCAAATGCATAGTACAAAGTGTCCTTTATAATGGCAGCAAATCTGAGAAGCTCAGTGTTTTTAGTAAACCCTCTTTACTTCCGCTCTGGCTAGTGCAGCTTCATTGTGAACTAAAAGTGGTGGGCTGCTGTTAAAATGCACATTCAGTCAGTTTTGTGTGTTTGATGACTGAAGGAGTCTTTCAGGAGGTTTGTGTCTACATGATATGCAGCACTAACCTTTTCATTTCTTTTCAAACAGGGTCTAAATCCCCACATCACCTACTCCATTGATGGGAGCAGTGATTTCTCCATCATTGACGGCTACTTATTCATGACTAAGGATCTCCCACACGCCATATTGTCCCTGCAAGTGAGTTTACAAATCAAATAAGAGTTAAAAATTGATTGATTGGTTATTTTCTTATTAAACACTTGACTTCATCTTCACATCTTCCAGGTGGTGGCAGAAGACACGTCCAACAGCGAAACAGCTACAGCTCAACTTTCAGTAGAGGTGACAACAGGTACGTATCAAACCTTCACAGAGGGCTTGTAACATTGTGCTGAACTCTCCAGACCAAACGATCCACTGGTGATGCTTAGCTTTAATCCAGTTTTTATCTGGCTGTTGCCTCGTAAGTGAGTCTGACTCCCCTCTGTCAGCAGAGTTGAATTGTGTCACCTGTCACACACACAGTAACTCAATCCTGTGGTTGGTCTGCTTGGATGTCACCATAAACCTCAACTCAGTTCATCTGGACCTGAACAAAGACCTTTTCAGGCAGTCTTAGTGCAGTTGTTTGGAACGCAGTGTTTGGCAGCACTTTCTACAGCTTCAGTAAACTGGACGAAAGGACAAAGTTTGTTTAAACTGAACAGAGGTGAAGACACATCTTAAAACTTGTACAATTTACAGACAGAGAACAAGGAGACAAACTGAAGGGAAGTAGTGGAAACAACTTCAGTTTCTGGAAGTTTTAAGATCAGTCCAGGGGCCTCATTTATCAAATGTATACATTCATACTGCATGTGAAAGCAATGCAAAGGGAAATTATTTAACATATACAGTTGATTTGTAGAGTTTCTCCTTATAAATGTGTGGGATTCATCACTGTTGATAGAAAGCAGCTGTGTACATGTACGTGTGTTAAATTTGACATTTTCTTGTGTGTACAGGCAGTCCTCATTACAGATGCTTTGATAAATGAGGCCTGAGGTCCGAACTGACACCAAACAAAGACACAGGAACTCCGTTAGCTAGCAAGCTAGATGTCTGTACCGTTAAGTTCATTAGCTCTTCATAGTCTGTTTTAGAAAAACCCTCCAGCAGTCAGGTTTGTGCAAATAAATCAAGGCGAAAACTGAATAAGATTCAGAGAAAACAAGGACATGAGGTGAAACCATTAAGCTTCAAAGTGCGCTCTCCTCCCAGGTCTCACCACCACCAGTTTGCCTCTGAGCACTACAGACATTATGACCACGTCCACAGGGGAGTCCACTACCAACAGCAAGACCACTGGAGATATCGTGTCCACCACCAACCCCAGTACGTCCACTGACAGCAGAGTGTCGACTACCATCCCGAGCACAACCAGTGAAAGTATAATATCCACAACAAGCTCCAGTATGTCCACTGAAGGAAGTGTTTCAACCACTAATCCCAGTATGACCAGTGAAGGGAGCGTCTCCACTGCCAGCACACCCTACCCTCCCACAGGTGGTCGCATGTTTCTCGCAGTAGATTCTCTTTCATATTGTCCCTTTGAAGAAAATTGTAGTGAGCAACAAAGGTGAGAACAATCATCACCAGGTCACCAGAACTTAAAACACCGTGAGTCAAAGTGAAGCAAAGGTCATCTGGAAGGAGATTTTCTGTTCTGTGCAGTACGAGATGGCAACGCCCTTCTAAGTTCATGTAAAGGTAGTTCACAGTTTAACACCTGGTTTCTTTGACCAGAAAAGGTGTCTTGTATTCAAAGAGACCAACCACAGGTGAATGTATTGCACATAGTTCTGAAGAGCTGATAGGAGATTTATACAGATTCTGATTTAACAAGATGATTTAGTGATTGCAGTCACATTAAAGATTCAGCACCAAGTTAAGTTTCAGATTTAGGTGTTTTTCATTGACACCTTTGTTCTTGCTGTGATCAAACCATCAGGTGGCTACGGGGTGGGGGACATGGCAGCACTCGGTGCAACCCTGGGCGGCCTCCTGTTGATCTGCCTGGTGGTCATCGGGGTGCTCGTCCATCGGATGCGGAAGGGGAAAGCAGACTGGAGGAAGATCTACCAAGCCAGTCTGTTTCGAAGCTCTGTGAGTTCAAAGATCAAACTTTAAAGTTTGTCGAAGTGTTCTGAGTAAGGGCAAGTACAGGGAGCAGAGAAACCTTTCCTAAACTCCAGACTCATCCAGGGGTCCAGAGACATCTCTCTCTAAAACTCTCAGTCAGATTTCCATGAAAGTTGCTGTGGATGTTCACGGCAACTATTTCAAAATGATCTCATAATCTTTCCTTTAGCAGCACCTGTTGTCCCACCTGTGCATTTTTACTGTTTGCTATGGTTACGGCTTTAAGAATAACTAAACAACATGAGTATAGGTCATCTATTGGTCTCCATCAAAATATTAATCTTGTTTTTAACTGTCTTGTGTCCACTATTGTTTTGTCCTTCCACAGCTGGGTCAAGCCCCAGGTGGTCTTAAGGAAGGCATCCAGTACAGCAACGAGGCCTTCCAGAACGATGAAGATGGAGGAAGCATGGGCTCTGGTGGCCCAGAGGGGGGAAGTGTAATGGCTGGTAGAGAGTCACAAAAAAAGGTGGAGGACATCCCACTCAAAGAGGCCATTGTGAAGTCTTCTGCGCCACTGCATGCCCTGCTGCCTGATGACACCAGCCTGGCGGGCTCGGACAAGTTCGACAGTGAGAAGGAGGTGAAACCCATCCTGACCAAGGAGAGGCGCATGGAGGAGGGATACAAGGCGGTTTGGTTTAAGGAGGACATCGACCCCAAGGCCAAGGAGGAGGTGGTCATCATCCCAGGCAACAGAGAGGACAACAGTGAGGAGGAAGATGAGGAACAGTCATCCAGCAGCAGGGAGAAGGAAGAAGACTCGCCATTAAAAACCCCAAAGGTTGTCTTTTCTGATGCAGATCTGGACAGTGGACTTGGGGTGAAAATGGAGGATCCATCAGACTCAGATGGTGACGAAGCACTGACCTCTGATCTGTAAGAGGAGCCAGAAGACAAGGACATGGCAGGAACCACCTATTATAAAATCTTTTTATTATAGGTTCATTGTCAGCTGCGAGTCCTGAAACAGTTGGCCTTATCAGTCATGACAGAGGACCGAATTAAACCAGGACTGAACGCCCCTTATGAAAAGATAAAACAAAGCCAAGTTATTATGACTCAGATTTCTTCATTTATAGGCCTCACCCTGTGTGTGAAGATTTAGATTTTAGGTAAACTGAACCTTTTACAGCTTTCATTGTTTATGTAAATAATGTAATTAATGTAGTGTAACCTGATAAAGATATATAAAGAGTTGCCCTTACTGCTATTGCAATAAGGACCACTAGGAAGATTTTGGAAAAAAATGTGTATTTATTGGTTTATGCTTACGTATTTAGAACTTTTCTTCAAAGTCATAACCATGTGCATAGGCATACGGGTGTTTTATATTAATTATGGAGATGTAGTAGAAAGTAGCTGCAGGATGAATCAGATTTTCTCTGTGCTTAAAACTAGAAACTTTAATTTTTCAAAGAGTGAAGTTTTATGAATTGCAGAGAAACTGTGAGAGGAAGGGTTTGTGGAAAAATCTAATGTTTTGGGTTAATCATTTATTGGCTGTGTGGGTTGTTTAGTGCTGACAGATACATTCTAGAAAAGCACAGAAGGAAGTGTGATTAAAAACAGAAACATATAATCTGCTGTTACGGTCTATGATAATAAAACCCTCCCTGCTGATACCGAAAACTGTAAAACATTATGACAGAAACAAACTCTTCCAAAGCTGTTGTCAGAAATGTTAGTCAGCGGTTGCACTAAAATAATTAGCAAATGTTGGACTTGAGCAGAAAACTAGTGTAAATAAGTCTGTTAATGTTCAGCTCAAACCAAAATATTGTGTAGTAATAATCATAAACACTTAAAATGCAGAATAAGGTGGTTTAAATTTCCTGTCCTCCAGATTTTACGTTAACAATTGCCTTAAATTTGATGTTAATTAAACCAATATTATTACAAATATAAACTTAATACTGAATAAAGATCAGAATATTTTTGTTTATACAAAAAGAGAAGACAGGCCTCCAGACAGTGACACCAACAGGCCGAAGAAGGTACTGCACAGAAAAAACAACAAAAGGCTGTTGGTGTTTGACACTGATTTTACTTAAATAAAAAAAATGTACATCACATTTTAACAACAAAAATCATTTCATTTTATAAAACTTTACACCCATTTGTACCATTTTATAAAAACCCTCACATCCGAAAGACACAACACGTCAACATCAGTGACATGAAAGGGACAAAACAACGAAACCACAAACAATTTGAGGAAAAAAAAACAAAGGCGGTCAGAAAGCGAGTGAAACAAAAAGTCTGAATGAGGCAACATGGCGTTAACGACTGGTGTCGATTGCAAAAATGCTAAATTAAAAACTACAAAAGATTTGGCAATGAAAGAGCTTTGCCCTGATCACACTGAAAACTGACAAAGTTAAGGAGAAAACTGCTAGACTGGATCTGTCACTAGCATGTTTGATTTGGGGGAAAAAATATTTTCCTTTTTACTAATAATTTAATTAAAATTGCATATGCAAAGATAATCAATTAGCTCATTAGTTGATCACAGAAACGTAATTAGCAACTATTTTGATAAATAATTAATTGTTGTCATTTTTCAAGCAAAAATGTCAAACATTTAATGTTTCTCAGATGTGTGAATTTTCATCTTTATTATGGTAAACTTTGGGGTTTTAGACTGCTGGTCAGAAAAGATAAGACATTTGATGCCATCATCTTGAACTTGAGGAAATATTTCCTGATGTTTTGTAGACCAATTAATTAACTGACATTTTAATTGAGAACAAACAATTGCTAGTAGCTAAACATTGAAATGGAGTAAATTAGACCCTCAATAAAAGTGATAAATGCTGGTGTGTCAGCTTTCACACTGACTACATTGTGTTCCTCACAATTAAAATCACAGTTTCAGAGCGGTGGTGATTGGCAGGAACAGCACTTAAGGCTGCATTTAGTGTCAAACCTAAAAAGCCTGACAGATTTCATGGAGATAAAAAGTGATTTGTTCCATTAAATTAACCAAAACTACAGGTTTATAGATGTTTAAACGATGACAAAGGAAGATCTAAACTACATTAAATGTATTTTGGTCCAAAATCAAAACCAATGGTTTTAAATCCCGCCTCATTTAGATCAGATTGATAGAAATGTGAGAGCAACAATTAGTTTTATGGGAACAACTTTACTGTACCCGTACTGGTACTGTACAAGTAAAAAAAAAAAAAATAAAAAATCTGAAAAATTAACTTGTCAGCATTTCATTGTGTTATTTTAGCTTCTTTAGCTTTAGCTAATTAGCTTTATTGGCTAAAAGAAAGCTAAACCTAAAAGATCACTTTCTGATCACACTGTTAAAGTGTCTAGCTTTAGCCGATTAGCTTTGAGCTTAGAAATTTATAACAGAAGTTAAAAAGATCAGAAAAAAACTTTCAGCTTTTTAGTCTTGGCTTATTGACTTTGAAAGGAAAAATGGACTGTGAAACTGTGTTGTTTTCAATTGTTTAGCTTTAGCTGATTAGCTTTGAGCTAGGAGAAAAGCTAAAGTCCACTTGTTCTTTTTTTTTTTTTAAGCTAACATGGGAGCTAACGAATAAGCTAAAGAAACGGATTGAAGCATTAGAAGTTGTATCTGCATTGTTAGCTTTCACTTATCAACTTTTAGCTAAGACAAAAAAAAAGTTTGAAGATGGGATTAATTTTCTGGTTTACATTAAATGTCACGCAGAAAAAAGCTGTAAAACATTCGTATAGAAACTCGTAAAAAAGAAAAAAAAAACATTGTAATATAAACAGACAGTATAAGGCTTAGCTGTTAAATACAATGCAGAGTCATTTAATTAAGTTCTTACAGTTTCCTGAAGACACTAATGTAAAGTAATGAGGTTTAAACATGTTTGTCTGCTAAGAACACTATAAAAACAACCGTTTAAAAAAAAAATCCTTGCTCAAAAAATCAGAGCAAGGAGGCTGAACACTGCAGTAATGAAGGTCTCTGTCTGGATCTCACCGTTATTGGGATTTCTAAGAATTTCTTTTCACCAACTAGAGAGAAACGGCTTTCTGTCCTTCCAGTTTCTCCAAAGTAACATTTTGCTGCTTTTCTGTTTTATAACAAAACAGAACAAAATTACTGGTGGTGTTTCTTTTAGGCCAAAAGTTAATTCTTTTCATTTTCTTGTATGTGCCACTTAAGAACGAATCTGTTTGTACGAGTGGTTCTTGCATCGTGTAGCAAGCTTTCAAGTGTAATATACCTGAACGGAAGTAAACGGAAATTACACAACCTGCAGCCAGTAACATGACACAGATGACTGATGGTCTGCAGGCGACGGACACAGCTACGCTTGATAAAATCCGAAGGTAGGACATCTATGAGACTGTGAACCACTTATTTTTCCTGTGTGAACGAAAGAAAAAAAATTTAGTTTCTGCACAGTCTCCGTGCAGATGTTTTCAATTTAAAAGTGTCCCATAGGCTGCTGAGAGGCTTTTAATGTGAAACAGGAAAAGTTGCACTTCACTGAGAAAGCAATAATGAAAATAATAAAAGTTAGCAGAGTAGTAGGGAACATGTGAAAGCATGAGAGTCTGAAACAGTACATGTAGTGCACGGATTATAGTACAGGTCATTTCACCCCTTTGTGCAAGCGACTTATCTGAATAGCAGCTTCTTGTTTCATTTACTGTAAATCAACACTGCCCTGATGTGTAATCGTCTCTTTTGTGGAAGCTTTATGTCAAACTGTTTACCAAGCGTGATTTGTACTGGTTTGGCTGATTGTGAAATGAAATCAGTGATTGGTTGGAATCAGCTTATTGATCGATGGCTGATTAGGTTACCCTGATCACGTAAAAGCAGACCAGCAGCTCAAACCGAAGTCAGCGGTCATGTGAAGACGTTACGGGTGAAAAAAGAGACACGGATCCAGTGTTTGAGTGGAGGCAGCCATCTTGTGAAGGTGTTACTATGTCTCTGGGTTGGTGGCTGTAGCCATGGCCAGAATTTTGTTGTACTGAGTGGAGATGGCGTCGAAGGCTTCGTCTCTGTGCATCATCGCACCGAACACCATCGGCTGCGACAGAACAGAGGGAACATTAGATGCAGTCTCAAAGAGGAAGCTGTTCTCTACGCTGTGAACCTGTAGGCTTTTAATTTTTACTTAAGTATGTTATGCAACTTTAAATAATTCATATTGGACTCAGGAACTTGGGAAAACCTTAAAAACACTCCTTAGTGCATTTCCAACCAACACTGTGTTGACTTGTTTGTCACCAAGGGAGGAGAACTACCAACTAAAACTTGTTTAGCTGAGCTCTTACCTTTTGGGTGGATGGCGTCGCTATGGAGATGCCCATCCCAGATCCAGGCAGCACTGACAAAACTTTGTACTGTGAGGGACAGAGAGGGCAAATTGAAAATCTAAAATCTTTATTTGCATGATTTAGAATCACTCTCACTTTGACACAAGAAAGTTTGTGGAACAACCAAAGTATGTGCGCTGGTGCGTTTTCACGGGAGCGCCTCAGTCATCGCCGTGTCACTATGAAGATTTCAACTTCTTACACCAACTGGAGCTGATTTGTCTTAGAATGTAGAAAATAAACCCCCAGGAACGCGTTTCATTTTTTCACAAAGCCCAACAAAAGAGTTGCTGAATGAATTAGTGGAACAGGCGATAACCCTGACGCGACTTTATGACTTTGGCTCCCAATAAAACAAAAGAATAAACAGTAAACAAACAGTAATTAACCGAATGGTGAATAAACAACCAATAACAGAAATAAGCAGCACAAGTCAAATGGAATATACAGAATGTATGTAGCAGTTATACGGCTGACAGACAGACTCTGCGTACCTTCTGGATTTCTTTGATGTCTTGCAGTTTGATGACTTTGTTCCTCTTGGAGGATCCAGACCTGGAGCTGGAGCTCTCGAAGCACAGATAACTGAGGAGGCAGAGGAGACTCAGTTAGCCCCCGTTCACGCAGACATCCAAAGGCCGGAACATGAAACATGTTGCAATAATAAGCAGCAGCTTTAGAAACATTATATCCCTGCCTGCAACGTTAACTGTTCACATTGTGCAGCTCTATCTGTACATCACAGTGAACGGACAGGAAGCTGACGACTTACTTCTCGGTGACGTAGAGGACTCCGTTGCGGATGTAGTCTGTTGGTGTCTTCCTGTCTCTGTTGATGAGGCAGCAGCGCCAGCCGTTCTCACACACTGTAACAACAACGCAGTGATTAAATCACACCTGGACCCTGTTGGATAACTGACTTATCCAGATTAAAATTTGAGTCAGAATTATTTTGTTCTTTGAAGCTGGAGCTGTCCTTAAGCCCAAACGTGAGAAAGAGCATTTTTCTGGATCAGTACCGTGTCATTTGAGGGTGAATCCTAAACATAAGCTCATTTTCAGACAGATGAGTTCAATCTGCATGATGAATTTGTCTGTACACTGTTGACACCCCCCCTTCCCTTGCAGTTCCTTCCTCACCTGTCAGGGGGCGCTCACTCTCCGCCAGGTTGAAGACTTCATGAAAAGCTCCCCTCTTGGTGCTGTAGTATCGTCCGCCGTCCTCGTCCCGGCTGACACCCAGAGGAGCTGCAGCACCGAGGCTGCCTCGACCCCCCGCCGAGGGCACCTGAACGGGTGGATTGGGAGGGGGAGGATACTTGATTAGCAAATCAGTAGCAGGTGAGGTGTTGGTGCGGCAGCATCCTAATCATCACCTGTCCAGGTGTGTTTACAGCTGCTCGACAGACTGGGTCAAAGCTTGAATTATCACCTTCATTTTCACTTTGGTTCTGTGGTACTGTTTTTAAATGTGAATGACTGAAGTCCTGCTGGAGGCTGCACTGTTCATCACAGCCAGCAATTTAACCAACATCCTGACAGCTGGACTACTCTCAGAGTCTTACCAGTACCTGAAGGTGGCGCTAGAGGTAAGAACCAACATAAACATTTGGGGTTAAAAACCTCCAAATCTGAAAAAAACAAAACAAAACCCAAATCCAAGATAAAGTGTACAAACCCCAAGATTCAAGTGAAAACCTCAAATCGGTTTTAGCTCATTGCTAGAAGAAAAATTTCCTGCCATGAACATTTCTTGGTTGTTGTTATAAAGATAAGATATATTTTTATCAGATTTTTATCAGATCGTTTTCAAACTTTTGAATATCAATACACAGAAGGTACCAGCTTTAAAAACCAGTTGAAACATGAGAGGAAGGCGTAGCTCTATTCACGGGACCCTGTCTTACCTGAACTCAGGCATCAGGTCTTAGCAGAGTGGCATCGCACACATTTGCATAAAACGTGAAATTTCAGGTGATAACCGACCTAAATCCGTGTAGAGGAAAAGTCATGGGGTCATTAAACTCTGGAGAGGAGCGGGAATGAGATCGGGACATTTGTCGGGATTTCTCATTCTAGAACAAAGTGTTAGCAAACACACACGGAGTCTATCACGGTCACTACTGATCAGAGTAACAGCAGCTGATCGGTGTCGACTCTACATCTCTAACTACAGTACACACTACTGACCTCTACACTGTGACCGTAAATACACAACACACACACACAGCGGGATCCTACCTGTTCACACTCAGACGGCTGAGAGAGGAAAAACAACATCTCAGACACGAGCGACTGGGACCAGTAAGAACCAGTCTACTTGGTAGTGGATCTGTCTTTACTGTACAGTGGACAGACAGTACTGATCCAGTTTTAAGCTGTAAAACTGTGATGGTTTCCTCTGCAGGTCTCAGATGTTTCTTTACTTTCAGAGTTTTCAGTTAATCCTAAAACTGAGTCTGAGGTTCATGTAAAACTAAAAACATTTCACAGTTTGTTCTTCGATTTAAAAAAACTGTCTACAGATGGTTGGATTAACTGAGGACATAAACATGAAGCAAACATCCTGGCTGGTCTTCAACAAGAGGACATCAGTGTCCTGGACTAAACATAGTTTTGTGTGGTGACTCACATCCGGACACACTGCATCTCATGATAATATCAAACTCGTCCAGAGATATTTTAATTTGAATGTAAAAGAACTGGTATCTGCAGGTGTGACGGGTCTCATCAGATATTCTGAGTTTGTTTTTAAAGGTGTGGCCACATGATGTAAAACAATTTAAACTTCTCGTTTACACACGGATCCGGCCTTTATACGACACCTGTTCGTGTCTTTTGTTTGGTGTGGATGTATGTGGGAGTTCGGACTGACCCGTCGGCTCAGAGTGGTGTTGCTGCGCTCCTTCAGCTGCAGGTCGGTGGGTAAATTGGTCCAGATAATGTAGGGGGTGTCGAAGCGCTGCCGCAGCTTGGGACAGCTCTTAAAGATGAAGTCGATGATGAAGAACTTTATACCTGCGTACATAGCTGAGGAAGAGGAGGAAGATGAATCTCACTCTGCAATATGCAGTATGTGTATTTCAATGTTTATAATGTATTTATGATAGACATTTTATTGATTATATTGTTGATATTTCTGTAATTCATCAGCACCACAAACTACATCCTCCAAAATAATCACGATACTGAATCAACACCTTCATGAACATAGGATTTATCAGAGGGTTGTTGCATTAGGCTGCATTAGTTTTAGCTAAGTGTACCTAATAAACTGGCCCCAGTAAAATGTACCTATGATGAATCCCAGCAGTTTGTATGGCAGCAGACAGGAGGTAATGAAGGCCACCCATAGACCAATGTACAGCTTCTGAGTCAACTCTGGCCGCACCCACATGAACAAACTGCACATAAACATAAACACACACACACACACACACACACACACACACACACACACACACACACACACACACACAGTATTAAATATCTGTGTATGGACCATCTGTTCTGTCTGTCATGGAACAAAGTGTGTGCAGACAGACTCACTTCTTTATTTTCTCCAGGATGTTTGCCATCTTCCCAAACAGATTCTGTGAGGACGAAACAAAAAAACAGGAAAAATAGTTTGTTTTTGTTTCCTAACGTGTGTCCAGCTTTCTCCTGTTCTGTGTGTCTGTTCGTGTAAGAGTGTGTGCTCTGTACCTGCAAAGATCCTTGAGTTAGAATTTCTTTTCTTTTTTTTTAATCTCCTTTTATTGACTTTTAAAGAGCGAGTGGACAAAAAGCTCCATAAACAAAACGAACACCGTCTCAGAGACTGTTTCTGTGAATTTTAGTTCAAAACTATGAAAAAGATTTGTGTCTCCAGCAGTCGGTCTGATCTGAGTAAGACTTCTGTCGAGCTGAGGAACAAGAAAAAACAAACACCATTCCTCCAGCTTGTTGTTTTTCTGGTGTCTCTTTCTGACTGGCTGGATTTGTGGGTTCAGTCAGGAGAGTCTCTGCTGCCTCCTAGTTCCTGCACAACATCCTGTCCTTGGAAATGTCCAGGTTTCCAGTCTGTCCTCGGCCTCCAGACGTTCCTTTGTGAGATCTTGTTAGGCCTAAACAGCCCTGAAGCTGTAGCTTCCATTAACTGTTGCTATATCCTCAGGATTTAGGTTCAGTAAATGTCAATTATTTCTTGTCACACTTATTTCACCTCTCTGTAGTAAAACATTTTTTCACTTTAATTCCAGTTCAGAGTTCAGACTTTGGTTTAAGGACATCAAATATCTGCCTCACCTGCGCTTTCTGAGCGACGTCCAGAACCAGCTGGAACTTCTCCGACACCGTCAGGTCTTCTTTAGGAGGCTCCTGGAAAAACAGAGGCGGCAGAGCTGTAAGTCGCACAGTGACACCTGTAAATCATCTAATGTCGCCTGAACACACCTGACATTAAAAGTACAACCAGTGATCCAGTCAATTATTCATTAATCACATCATTCAAAATGATCACTTTCATTTTTAATCATTTAACATCTTTCCTCCAGTTTCCAATAAATAAATGTAATGATGTAGCTTGTCCAGCAGGCAGTGCTGTTTAACTGTCAGAGTAGCTTCATGCCCCTGTTCACCTGTCCAGGTAGAGCATCAGAAGAAAAAACAAAAACAAATGCTTGATAAAATTAAGTGTGTGCAGCTGTAAAGAGCGATTTCTCACCAAAGGCTCTGAGACTTCAGGTACGATGCTCCACTGGATCCTCCAGCCTCTGAGAGCAGTGCATCATGGGAACATACAGGTACATATCAGATCATTTCCCACTCACTACACATCTAGATTCATATCCAAACCGAGACTCATCATATGGTTTTTACAACACAGTGAACACTTCATGTGTTTTCTGATCAACTAATTACTAATACAGTACACAAAAACAAACAAAAATAAACCACTGCATCGCCTCAGGTTGATCAAGAATATGAACATTTGTCATTTTGGCATAATTCCACATTGTCTTGCTGACACCTGCCCTGTAATCTTCTCTACGAGTGAATGTGCGAACAAAATCTGTGCATTCAGAGAATGTACATCGGTGGGTTACGGACAAAAACTGAAAACGCAGCCTAACGTCAGACTCACAGCAGTTTTGGTGTCAAACAGAATGAGCTCATGTCCTCATTACATTTTCAGATTTGTGAAAAAGCACCACCTCATGTCAGATTTGCTCCCTGGTATTTATGATACTGGACACAGCAATGCAGAGAGTGTAAATACCTATTGCTGAATTTACATTGACATGGCAGATGCAGAGCCCAGGAACCAGTTCTAATTTATTCTGGAGAACCTACAGTTGATATAAAGTACTGTCCAACCAAGATCAAAGTCATGTTGTTGTAAACAGAGTAGAAGAAGAGTTTCACCTGTCTGAGCTGAAGACTGACCAGAGATCAGAACATGTTAAATGTGCGTTTGCTTAAAGATAAAAAGAATACGTGAAAGCTCAGTATCACTTCACTGGTCCTGACTCTGGTCCTGACTCTGGTCCTGACTCTGGTCCTGACTCTGGTCCTGACTCTGGTCCTAACTCTGAAGCTGTGATTGGCTGACAGAGGGGGGGCGGGGCTGGCACTAACCTGGCGATGAGGTAATTCAAGGACAGGCGAACGATGGCGAGGAACAGGAACATGGGGACGGCCCAGCCGTGCCACGCTGCATACATGTAGACCTAAATTTAAACACACACACACACAAAGTGAATTACTGAGGCTGTGTGTGATTATACAGGTAACGAAAAGATGTAAATAAATAACGGGTAATCTCATAACGAGTCCATGGATCAACAAAGACACATCATCGTGTGCGTGTGTGTTCATCACAGCTCATTAAAATCCGTGTTCAGAGGAACACTGACTGCTGAGCGTCAGTCCGAGCGGAGTGTGCGCGTGGACTCACGATGAAGGCGATGCCCGACGTGTAGGCGGAGTACCAGCTGGATAAGGCGGAGAGGTTCCTCATGAAGTTGGTCACGGGCCTGAATCCTCGTTCTGGAAACACCACGACAGACCAACTGACCAATCACAGACTGAGAGTTGATCATGACAGTGAAACATCAGCTCTGTACGTTTTTAAATAACCTGAGAAATAAAGCATCTCAAGTGTACGTCATGCGGCCAGAAGTAAGTGGACACTCCATTGCTTTGGGCTTTAACACCAATCAATCATGGTCTGAAGCCACAGACTGTCTGAGTGTTGTTACTGACCGTGTCCATCCCTTTGTGGTCACAGTTTATCATCTTTTAATAGCTATATCCAGCAGGAAGAGTCGTGAGTTCAGTGTTTGTCAAACATCAAAACCTCTTTACTTCTTCTCTTTTTAAACATCTGTTAGGTTTTCCCCTCTATAATAACTCTTTTTACAGACTGTTGTGTTGTTGGGGATGGGAGGAAGAAGTTTCAGCTCAGTTTATTCAAAATGAACAAAGAGCCGAAGGACACAGTTCTGGGAAAAAACATCAAGAAAGAACAAAAAACTGAAATACTCACTGAGCCGTCTCATGTTTTCAGTCAACCTTTGGAGCAGAAACAAATGAATTACTTCGATTTAAGACATATTCAGCTTTAAAACAACAAAGTAAGTTTCATTTTTAGTTACTTTAAGTGACAGTATTAGTAAAAATGTGTCTCTGCTGTTACTCATACAGCGACGCTCCTTAACATCGCGGCTCTGCAGTGACCTGAAAAGTCTCTGTACAGACAGTAACGGGATTTTCCTCCTCACCTCTTGGCACTGAGCGGCTCCTCCGTCTCCACCGCCTTCTCCTCCGGCTGGAAGCGGAAGTCTTCGATATAGACGCCAAAACGGTCATAAAGCCATTTCAGGAAACTGCTGGGCAGAGTGTCCTTCTGTTTGTCTGAGGAGAGAAAAAGAAAACAGTTTTACCACATTCATTCAAGTTCATACACTGAGGTCTGTGATAAACCTCGTCCTGAATGAGTGCTGCAGGATTCAAATCTCAGAAACAGATGAGATGAAACCCTAAACAAATGAAACCAAAACTGACTGAGTGGAGAGAAGCAGGCAGCATTTGGGTGCTCTGATTTCTAATTTTCCCATTCCAAACATTTCCTCCTGAGCATGAGTGATCTCAAAAGGCAGAACTTCTGTTTAAAAGTGAGTGATTTTGTGCAGCTCACCTGTACCGCTGCCTGCAGGTGGAGGAGGGGGCGGGGCTTTAGGTATCTGAGAAGGTGAGTCTTCAAGTCTGTGAAGTTTCCAGCAGACAGAAACAATCAGTCAGTCAATACAGACACACACAAGCTGCTGTCTGTCTCAAACCAGCACATTAAATAAAGTTTTGGGGTTTTTTTATTAACGACCTGGATCTCAGGACATCGTTGACCTTCTGCTCCAGCTCGATGCGCCTGCAGCGCTCCTTCTCCAGCTCCTGTCTCAGTGAATCCACATTGGACTCTTCTTTAAGTTTCCTCAGCTCCTCCTCTGAAACAGAGCGATGGTCACATGATCAGAGTTATGAGAGGAGACAAACCAAGACCGCCGAGCAGTCAGCTGTCAGCGCTGACGAGGCGAAAATAAAACAGAAAGACTTGTTTTCAGACTTTAATTAAGAACAGCTCAGGTGATGTTTCTACCCTCAACCTGGTGACGGCATCCTTCAGGTACATTTCCATCTTCTCCTTCTTCTTATTTACAGATAATTATTTTCCTTTACACATTCACAAATCAGACCACACACACACACACACACACACACACACACACACACACACACACACACCCTCTCCACACCTCCGTCTGCCTCCTCCTCTCACCGTGAATCCACTAATACATTTTATGATCGGTTTCATCATTTATCAAAGACTCCTGCTGAAGCAGGGAATGATGGGACATTAAAATGGGACTTTGACTTAATTCCTCTAAATACTATTAATACTTGAAAGAAACACAGTGTCCTTATTCGCCTGTGGGTGTGTGTGTGTGTGTGTGTGTGTGTCAAATGAGGTCAGCGGGGTTATTAATAGCTGTGTGTGTGCACCCGTGTGTGTGTTACATAAAACAGACGGGCAGATATTGATGGATTACCCAGCATGCTGTTGTGCTGTGGGGCATTTGCCTCCAAACTGATGTGAGAAGCTCTGATGACCCAAAGGCCAATCAACACGAGCACTTCCATCTACACTGAGAAGGAGCACTGTATTTTTTATTTTCAATTCATTTATATTTTCAAACCTGGAAGTTCACTCTTCAGAAGAGCACTAAAGTTATGCTGAATTGTGGGTAATGTAGGCACCACGCTATGGGACTTTAGTCCAACATTAAATGAATGAGGGTTAGTATGTAACTATCAGTAAGGGCGAAGGTCGAGGAACGAGAGCAACAATCTGACGGTCGGTCGTGTGATTCTGACCAGGCTGAACTGATTCTTAGAATTAAATATGGAGATAAAATTCTGATTTAATTCGTCTTTGGTTCACATTATTTTATTTGAAGCTTACTGAAAACAAACTCAGTTCAGGTCAGAGTACTCACGTAAGAAGTGTTTCTCTAACAAGGCGACTTCCAGGTGCCCTTTGACCTCGTTCAGATCTGTCCTCGGATCGTCTTGAAGAGCTCCAGAAAATGATCCGGGACCAGCCTGAAAGAAAAATACTGAAATATGACACAACCACACAAAATATAGAAGATGATTCAACAACAGTAAAATAAAATCAAGTCATTAAACTGAATCAAAGTCTTTGAAGCAGGATGGTAGTTTCTGTTCTGTGTGGGGTCCCTCAGGGCTCAATCCTGGGTCCTCCTCCATTTACACTCTACTTTCATATGAACATTTACTTAACCAGGTAAGAACCTGTTAACATTATAAATCTCAACAACAGACGATGGGCCTCTTTCCACTTTAACACAAATATCGACACGACTGATTTGGAAAAGTGAACACACCAAAAATTATGTGTTGAAATCTTTTCAAAAATTGTTCACGCTCTGTCAGACCACCGACTCCTAGTTGTTATATTTCTCATATTTTCCCCGTCACAGATCAAACAGGTGTGATTTTGCACCTGAGCATCACTCTGCTGCTCTCCCTCCACCTCCCTCAGCTCCTCCGGCTCTCTGACGGAGATACGAGGTTTCATCACGGCCTCCTCGGTGCATTCTGTGTCGGACGTGTTGGGCGACTCGACCAGATCCAGGAACTCGTCCCGTCTCTGGCCCCGGAACCGGATCTTATCCAGACGCTTTAGCATGATGGGTGCCGCGGAGCCGGGTCTCTACCTGAACATGACCGATGACTGAGCTGCAGAGGACAAGGAAAACAAAAACACTGAGACATGATCCGCAAAATGTCCAATAACTGATTAACTAGAATAACTGATTAGCTATAAACATTCAGGTTTCATTGAAAAAGATGTGCCTTCGTGTTATTGAACTATTGGTTTGGATTCACGAGAACTGAATGAAACAGAATTAAAACAAATCAAATTGAGACGTTTTTAATCAAAACTGAATCAAATGCAGACGTCACTTCAAACCTCTGTTCATTGACATCATGTTAGAGATGAGTCGTTCAACACAGAGTGATCATAGGTTTTATTTGTCCAGGGAGAGTCAGCTCTCAACACCTCAGCCCATTCACGTAAAGATTCACGCAAACAGCTGAAGCTGTTTGTTCAGGGAGGAGGCACCGCTTCCTTATCTCCTAATGTTCCCACTCCTCATGTTTCATCTCCTGAAACCAGGACCAGAAAACCTGACTGCTGAGTCTGAGTGGTCTCTGAGGGACTTCTAAAACCTGGACTCCAGGTTTTTCACCATAATTTTTTCAAGCAAATGCGATTTAAATTTGATTGTAAACTAGTATATTTTGATTGGACAAATAAAGCAATTTAAAGACGGCACCTTGGGGTTTGGAAAACTGTAACATACACTTTTCACTATTTTCTGACATTTTATAGAATAAGCAATCGATCAAAGGATATAATCTCGCCAGATAAATGAATAAATAATTGTTAGTTGCAGCCCTACTGGCCTGTCATGATAATATGAGCTTGATATAGTGATATAGCTATATAGATATAGATATAACAGATTTCCAGTGGCCCTGATCTTAAACGCTGTCACTGGAGGACTGACGGTGAAGGTGTGTTCGGTCTGAAGATCACTGAGCTGTCTGACTGGTCTGACTGCTTCTGCTGAAAACGGTCTGGTCCTGGATCTGCACAACTTCAACCCCGTCTGAAGTCGGACTGACTGTCTACAGACTGTCTGACTGTCTGACCGACCGACCAAGTACAAGGCTGAAAATAGCTCTGTGCTTTCACATATGGACCTTTACTTACACTGGAGTATTTTTGCGTGTTGCTTTCAGTGGTACTTCTTCTACCACTGTGACACACACAGAAACAGACTGGTCTGACTGCTTGTAATGTTTATTGTCTCGTTCTTTATCTGCACAGGTGAGGCTGAATGTTACCACGACTGACTGACGTGTTAATGGCAGAACGACCGAGTATTTACTGACACACTGAGTGACTGACAGAGATTTACAGACCTCGTATCCATCACTCAGTACGATCAGGAGAGTCCTGCAGCAGGTGGTCTGGTCCCCACAGAGACCTGATGCCAACATCATGGAGTCTGGGATCACATGAAGAGACAGGAGGCACTGAGACCAACTAAATTTATAACCGACCTGATAAGCGCCTGAAAGACAGCGCGCAGGTGTACTAAAGGGGGGTCAGCACAAATACTAAATAAAGAGGTTCTTCCTCTGCTGCACTTTGTATGCAAGTCCGGTTCACCAACCAGGCAACGCAAACACCCGCCCAGCCTTTTTACGGAAGCTGGATTCAGAGCTTTTTAAGAGTTTTCAAGACCTGCAGACACACTGCCACCTGCACTGACAGCCAATCAGCTGTTGTTCACCGGCGGACCTCACGGAGGCACCTGGCTGGTCCGCGAGGTCCTGGTGGGACACACCTGGACACCTTCCGAAGACCGGGATAAAAAGGGAAGGTAGCGAGCAAGGAAGGAAGGAAAAGAGGTGAGAGGGGAAGGGGGTGTCTCACCGTGAACTGAAGCCGAAGCAAACTTTGCTTCCCTCTCTCCAACCCGGCGGTCCGAACCCGGTCCAAACCGAGTCAGATTCCGGTCCAGAACCCTCTCGGACCCGTTCCAGTCCACCCTCCCTCCTCTGCCGGGTTAATTAATCCAGATGTGGAGGTTTCGGAGGGAAAACCCGGACCGTGTTTCTGTACCTGGCACAATGATCACCGCTGTGGGCGGGGTGACCAGCGGCAGTCCAACAAGGATGTGACGCCATCACGCTGCGTTCTTAAAGGGAACGTCAGGTCTCAGACAGGCGGAACCAAAGTATTCAGCTCTGTGTTTCTGGGGGAACTTCGAAGTAGTTTGACAGACAGTTCAGCTCAGTGGTAGTTAATGTGTTGTGACTGTGAACACATAACTAGATTATCCTTTTAAGGCTGTTTATAACCCGCAGAGTCTCAGCCGAGAGGCGGAAATGGTCTCCACGGTCCAAAACACCGACGTGAAGCAGGTAAGACTCACCTGAGGCAGGTATTTTAGGACAGTCTGTTCCCCAGAGACAGTGAGACAGGTAAGTTCATACACCTGCAGGAACACTCCCACCAAGCTCTGACAAAAAGTAGAGAAAGCATGTTGTATATTGTGCTGTTTCTCAGTCTTCCACCAGACTACGTTCAAATAATGATGTATTTAAATATCATCTTCCTCTTTTCTTAGGAAATATCAAATAAATCTCATAACTCGAGACGTTAGTGACTTCTGTTACATTCAGCATATAAATAATTTCATGCAGCAAAACGCTGCACTAATTATACTAATATACATGTGTGTATTATAAACTGTACAAACTGTATTACTTATATGGAAAGCTAGCTGCAAATCGAAATATTTTAGTATCTAAAATATTTAATTAGCAGGATTTAATCATTTCAAAAACATCATAAGTCGTTTTTTTCAACTTTGACTTTCCTTTCCATTTAGAGACACAATGCTAAAATTGTAATCGAAATTCTGACCAGAGAATATGAAGCTAAAATTCAGAACAGTGTCTGCACAGACAGCTGGGATCCTGAAACAAAACAAGCAAAACTATTGTTTAATGGAAAATAACGTGGTGTTTTCTCACACACAAAACTCTGTGTATGAATACTGAAGTTTAAATGTCTGTGAGGTTTTCACAGGTAATCTATGGGTCAAAGGGCAGGTTTAACTTAAGATTCTGTTATTTTACTGATTCTTTAAGTTTGATTTAAAGGTTAGATTTTAAAAAGGTGCAGATGAAGATGCAGGTTTTGTGTCTCCCGTGCAGAAGGATGCTGATCGTGCCGTGGTCGTTGCAGTAACGTCTCGCGCGGTGTTCGAACCTCGAGCTGATGATGATGAGATGTACAAAGTGGGCCCAGCTTTCCCGCTGCTGCAGGTCAGACTTCAACACTGACATCAGCTCAAAACGTTTAATAACCGTTGTTTTTGTGTGTGTAAAGAAATTTAGATGCCTGTCAGGAATTTCAGGAAAGTCAGAGAAGCTCGAAAGTATTAAGAGATGGACTTTGTTTACAACAAGAAAAATATAGAATAACACTCGATTGAAGCTTTCAAGGAGAGTTTCAGATCATCTCAATTCATATTTGTGTTTTTCTCTTCAGGCGCTCCACAGAGTGAACGAGCGTCTGCTGGAGGAGAATCCGGCTGAGTCGCTGCTGTTTGATGTCGTCCTGATCACCACCGACAGGAAGCAGCAACAGCAGAGCTCCCGCATCATCAGCAGCACCAGACATTACGGTAATTTATCTTTAACCACCATCAGACAGATGATGATTAAAGTTTAGAGAGTGAGTTTATCATCTTGTCAGTGACGGCGTTGACTTCCTGTCTTGACTCCATCGCCGTCCTGTTGCAGGTCTTGAAGTCAGCAGATTTTGTTTTTCCTGCGAGGAGGACTTCGTCGAGAGTTTACTGAAAAACAACGTGCTGCTCTTCCTGTCGACGGACCGAAACGAAGCGTCGCAGGCATCACAGGAAGGTCAGGAAGTTATTTACGGCTGATCACAGTTGTCAGATCTTAGAGCCTGAAAATCCTGATTTGGTCGAAGAGGACATGATTTAAAACTCAGCTCATTGATATATTGATGTTTTGATTATGTATTGATAGGTGTCCAGGTGAGTGTGATATTAGAAAGTGAATGATCCTCCTTGTCGTTGGTCCAGGTGTTCTGTCAGCGCTGCTGGGCCTGCAGACAGCTTCCTGTCCGTCAGAGCAGCTCAGAGTTTTATTCTGCGGAGACGCCATCATCCAGCCCGACACCGGCCCAAAGCCGGCAAGCCGACAGGCCGCTCAGGTACTCACAGCAACATCCTGCTGGTGTTTCAGCTTTACTTTTTAATTCCTGCTAAAGATTTTCCAGGACTGACGGAAATCTTCTTTCTTTCTTCCTTCCTGTTCAGAGTTTCTCTGCTCAGCTGGGTGAGATGCGGCGGAGGTTCGGCGTGTTCGACAGCCCTCTCAGCATCGTCTTGGTGACATCACATGGTGGCAGGGAAAGCTGTGGCGCCGCCCTGCAGACGCTGCGGTCCCGTGGCGTCGGCGTGGACGAGGCGTACTGCCTGGCCGGGGCCCCAAGGGGCCCCATCCTGTCTCTGCTCCGCCCGCACTTCCTGCTCAGTGACGGCTTCAGCAGCCTAGAGGAGTGATGACATCATGACGAGACGAACTGTCACATGACTTCCCCAAAAGAAAAAAAAAACCTTCATTGTGTCTTTAAGAGAAGCTGCCAAACCTTGAGTCTGGACTCAGAGTTAAAAACACGTCTGAGCAGTTTTTTCTGTTTGAACCTCAGAATGAAGTGTTTCCTGTTTGTGACGAGTAACTGATCTATAAACGTTTATCTGTTTATCTGTTTTCCAGTGATCTGACTGATCAGTGATCATTGATCAACACTGAACTCAACACTGAAAGTTTTAGGATTTTAGACACTGAGACACAGATCTCTCCACAGCTGCTGCCGGTCACTGTCATTTCTTTCTGAAAGGGACGGACAGTGAGATTTACAGGTCACAGAATTCACAGTTCTGTTTTGTACAGATGTGTTTTGAAAAAAGGGAAATACAGACTCTGTGTGTGTGTGTGTGTGTGTGCGCGCGTGTTCATTTTGGTTTGTTGTTGTAATGTTTAATGTTGACCAGCAGGTGGCAGCATCAGTCAGTGAAACCTGCAGAGATAAGGCAGAAACACACACAAAATAAAGGTCATGAGCAGAATGCTAAATAAATGAACCCTGTGCGGTTTGAGTATTTAAGAAGGTTCCCGGGTCCTTGGAGACGTTGCAGGTCTGCTTGAGTCTAGTGTTGAGTTGTGTGTTGTTCTAATGCAGCTGGTTTACGCTCCGTCTTCAAGCTTTTGGTTCTTTGATGTATTTTCTTCCTTTAATGTCTGCAGTTGTCTCTAGTGGTCCTGGAGTAAAGTAAGAGGAAATCCTTTAGGACGTCCATTGGTCCTTCAGAGGTTGTTTAAATCTTTGAGGATATTTCACAGGAACATTTTGGATCTGATGAATATGATCAGAGTTCCAGTCTGAGCCTGGAAAATCCAGCAGGTTTTTTAATTCAGTCTAATAAACACAGATTTTTAAATTATTTTTCACCTCCTCCCTGCTTGACATTTAAGTTTTTATTGTTTAAAAAACAGCTTTGGTCTGAAAGATGCTCCTTGTTCTTCTGAACCTGTTACATAAATACAGATAGGACATTAATTCAACCATCACATTTACCCAGTCTGTCATGTCTGGAGATTTAACTGATTTCCAGTCCCTCAAAATACCCACCATAAAAACTGAAAGTGCAGAGGGAACCAAAGCAATGACCCAGGGCCCAGACTTAACTTATGAATTATTGTTTTAATTTCTAAAAATTGTGAAGCTGTGTGGTTTTCTTGGAAAATTCAAATAATCCACAGTGTGGTTGTCTGTAACTCAGCAGAACCTACATGTTACACGGTCTCATGTTTGTAACCAGAACCAAAATGTTCCTTTGACACCAAATTGTTGAACCGAATTCATTGTTGAGTCATATTTGTGATTCACGTGTCGGATTTTTACAAACTGGAGTTAAATGTGATGATCAGACTGGCTCATTGTCCACACGCCTGCTGGAAGGTAAAGAAAACTAAATTAGAAGCAAACTATTAATCGAGTTTCCAGAGACAGGAGGCATTTCCACCGCTGCTCCTCTGTCGTCCCTTGAGGTTTGGATGACGTTGCCCCTCGGCCGACCCATCAGCACTGCATACAACAAGACCCCAAATTAAAAATCAGCTCATTGCCTTCAGACCAGAGTGAGATGATGAGAGTCCAGAGTCCTGGCTCTAGTGAACAATGAAACAGGTTGCAGCTGCTTACAGTGGACACACGTGTTGATGAAACGTCAGAATATCATGAGACTAACAGCAATGATGCTCTCATCCTCCCTCCTCTTTTCTTTTCTCTGCCCCTTCTGCTCTCAGCCACAGCCAGGAAGGTCAGGATGGAGGGAGGAGAAGGAGGAGGAGGAGGATGTTGAAGCATCTGTTGGATCCTGAAGCAAACTGAAGGGCAGCAGCAGTGGGGAAACGACAGTGATAAAACACGTGAAGGGAGTCTGAAAATATTCCTCTGCATACAGTTAAATGTGGCTGAGCAACACTGAAAAAGAATCACAGAAAAACCGTGGAGAAAACAAATGCGGCTCAGTTACGTTGTCTTAAACAGAAATGTGCTGGAAAAATCTGGCATTTATGACAGAGAGATCCCAGGTTTGAAAAAAAAATAATCTGGATTTGGTTCTAAAAACCCTATGAAATCTTTTTCTTGATGAACTTTCACAGTGTGCATGTTTGAAGGATGCAGTAAGAGCAATAAATCACAATGACATGTCCTTCATGTCGCGTAAAGTGACAGCTGGAGCTCTTTTGTTTAGAATGATGACTGGTTCCTGAAACTCCTTTTCTATCATTTATGAACGTGTGAATATAGATTCTCTGCTTGTTTGAACAGGGTGTAAATCTAAACACTGGACTCGAGACAGACCTGGAAACAGGTGAGGTCATGTGACTGAACCGTCTCATTTGATCTCAGCTCGGGGTTCCTGAGAGGCAGACTGACGTTCACATGCTCGGTCTGACCGGCGGTGGTTTCTGACTGGCTGAGTGAAAACAGCAGCTGAGCTCTGATGTCCTGACAAACACTCTGGATCTGAGATAATCACACAAACTCCACTGTTCACACGTCTGATTAACATTAAAACAGGCCGATGATTTTTAACTGAAGCAGCTGCCACACATCTGGAACTGAATATATTAGATACCAGTGCTAGAAACGCCGCAGTGACCACCTGGTAACAACTGGGCAATAAGTTATCAACCAGCTGGCATCACCAAAGCAGCTGCCTGATAGCGACGTGGCAAGAACATCAAAAAGTCCAGCAACCACTTAGCTATGCCAGCCAACACCCTGGCAACCGCTCAGCAACCGCCACGGCCATGTATCAACATAACAGCAATCACTGGGCAACCACCCTATGTACATGGACACCATAGCAACCACCCCAGCAAATACTTCTCATTGTGACTGTTCTCTAAATGAATCCAGATGTTGAGACTAAACAGCAGCAGAGGATTCCTGCAGTTTGCTGGGGTGGGTGGGGTGGAGAGGTGTAGGGCTGGTTGGGTGTCTGGGGTACTCCTCCTCTCTCCTCAGTTTAACCTTCAGTCTTTCATTCTACACTGCAAAAAATGTCCCACCACCATGTTTTAACCTCCAAATGTTTCCAGGGCTTTTATTCTGAAAATGACCTCTTTAAAGACACAGACACTTTGATTTGAATCTCATTGAACTTTATTGTAAATTCTAGTAGAGATAACAGAGTTTCGTGAGACATATCAAGTTCTGAGGAAAAGTGATTAACACTGTGACTAGTGTCCTTCTGAGGTAACACGTACAGAAACACTCAGTTTATCTAAACTTTAAGCTAAGCCTTACATTTTTTATTAATTTAAATAAGCCTGTGGTCATCAGATCCCAATTAAATGGTTCAACTATGGAATTTTAAATTTTAAATTCTACTGTCTGTATTTACAAATGTATTTTATATTGTACTGTATATTTATAGACTGTTATTATAGTGACCATCTCTCTGCTGGTTAATGTGCCTCTGTGACATAGTTACTGTCCTCTTCACCTTCAATTTAACTGTTAAAATTGTTGATATTTTTTGCAGCGGACGCTCGCACACACGCACACACACACAGACACACACACACACACACACACCAGACCTGTAGAGAGACGGGCAAACTGTATCTCCTGCCGGAACTCAAGGACTGAAGGACGCCGTAAAGCGCAGCTGCTAAGCGGCTTTAAGCGGCTAATTTGGCCCCGGTGGCCTTTAGCAGGCTGCAGGTAAACTCACCGGAGCTGAGAACACCGGCAGCCCGACACACTCACCGCTGCCTGAGCGCACAAACGCTCCAGAGGGTCCTGGGCTTTGAAGACATGGATCTACCAACAGCTTTCTGATGATCTGAGGGTTTTTTTTAATGATCCTCTTAGATTCCTCAGGACACAGAATGGTGAACTTTATCACCGTTGATTTAATTCTCATGAGTTGACGTGTTTGATGTTTATTCTGCTTTGTGATTAAGACCAAATTCCGCCTGTTCCCACTCTGTTTTACGCGGAGTCTGTGCGTTAAGTGCGCGCCGGAGCGCTCCGGATCAGCACGGTAAAGTAGAGTCTGCATTGAGTCTCCGTGACTTAATGACGAGACCACAGCGCGGAGACCAGACCCGGCCTTCATGAGAGCACGGCGGCCGCGGTGCGGTGGCTCAGACCGGGACGGAGCGGAGGAGCCGCGGCGGAGATGGCGGCCAATCTAAGCGTGGGGGCGGGGGCGGGGGCGGCGGCCCCTGAGGCGGCCGCGGCGGCGGGATACAGCCTGCCGGCCCTGGTGTTCGGGGTGCTGCTGATCGTGGTGATCATCTGCGGGAACCTGCTGGTGTGTCTGAGCGTGTTCACAGAGAAGGCGCTGAAGACCACCACCAACTACTTCATCGTGAGTCTGGCGGTGGCGGATCTGATGCTCGCGGTGCTCGTGCTGCCGCTGTTCGTCTACTCAGAGGTGAGTTTGACCACCGGACCACGCGGTCTGGACCCCCACCTGTTACAGGGGCCCCTCAGAGCCGTTTGAGTTTTCAGAGTCCAGGTGCAGGACTTTAGCCTTTGAGCCTGAATCAAACCTTAATTTACACCAAAACCCTTAACTGAATTAAGGTGGTGTGAGATCCCTCAGTTTGTCAGCCTCCTTAAAACGTTATTTATAGAGCCATTAATAATCCAATGAGGTTGATTTCTGAGGGGTACATGCATGACTTTTCTCCTTTACTTACTTACTTACTTAATTAATGGATCAGTTAATCGATTATGATTGGAAGTTTTTTCTGTATGATGGAAAGGGTAAAAAAAAAAAACTAAGGTCTTTCTAAAGTCTAAATGAACCCGTACAGACAGACCATTAAGACCCGTTCAAACACATCACAGTCATCCCATTAAAACATCTTAATTACGTTGTTATTTCATTACACGTGTGAATTAAAGGAATTTTAAGGTAAAAAACATTTAGGGATTCATAAAACAATAAGGATTTGGCTGCAGCAGGAAACAACAGCTTAAAAGTCACACTAAGTATTTGGTGCTTAAACCTTGTGACCTTTTGTTCTCACAGTTCAGTTCAGCTCAGCTCAGGTTCTTTATTGTTTTTGCAGTGAGGCAAACATGAAGACAGCAAAAAGACAAAAGAAGACATTAACGTTACTTTCAGTGGTGGAAAGTAACTAAGTACAAATACGTATAAATACGTACTGTACTTCACTGAAGGGGCTCTCTGAGTGTTATCTGACAGCTTGAGTCACTTTACAAATTAAGACTGTACACAGAAAACATTGGAAGAGCTTATAAAATATGATGTTTTGTTTAGCTGATCACTGTTTTTATAAACCAAACAATAAAAACATGTAGCAGATTGATCCAAAATGAAAACAATCATTAGCTTCTCTCTTATACAAAATAGTCAACAACTAGCTTCACATCAACCAACTACACCTTTAGTTTATCTCAGAATTAAGGGACAAGTTCATAACTACAGGTTTCTGTCTGATCTGTAAATGTAATGTTATAGAAACGTGGTTCTGCGTAGTAATCATCTTTGATTTTAACTTGGGTTTATTCCAAATATTCTCCTTCTGTTCTTGATCATGGACCTTTAGGTCAATGGCAACACGTTATTTTCAGTCCCTCAGCATGAACTATCAGAATATAAACATTTAATAAATGCTTTATAACACACTGTAATGCAGTTACAAGCAGATTTAATTGGCGATTAATGTATTTATAAACATCTGTAATGCCTCCTGTGGGCCCCATCAGTAGAGGTACAGTACGTACAGATAAATGACAAGATAGTAATAATATATTAAAGTAATAATAATAATAATAATAATAATAATAGAACTATTTTGTCATAGCAGAAGTTATAATTATAGCTGTGTACACTTGCATCACAGTCTGTTATAAACCGTTTTATTAAATGTTTACATGCTGGTTATGAATGCTAACGAGGAGTCTTAAAGTTGCCACAACAACCACTAACTACTCATTTTTTATTTATATATTGTATTCACATTCATTTCTTTTTTTTATTTGTCTTACTGGACCTCATCTAAATTCCTGTCAGGTGAACATCATGTTGATGTGACGTCTGTGTTTAAAATTCAGTGAACTGTCCCTTTAACCGTCTGCGATGAACTCCAGGTGACCTCCCGGTGAAGCTCCGCCCCCCTCCCCTTCACCCCTGACGTCACTGGGCAGCCAAACACAAAGATCTCACATTTAACATCATTCATTCTGATTTTATTTGTTCCCCACATGACAGCTGGGCCTCGAACGTCACTCTGCCACCCGTTTTATTTTACTCTCATTAGTTAATTTAAGTTCTTTTGTTTAGTTTTTTATCTTTTCTTTATCTCGGTGGGAAACTATTTTTCACATCTGACTGATGAGCACCAGTCCTGGTAAAAATCAGTCATCGTCTGTCAGAGCTCAGAAAACAGTGTGCACATTCCTCCACAGGCTGGCTCTACTCCAGGGGCCACGGGTCAGCCGAGGGGCCCCACAACCACAACAGATTTAGGAAAACAATTAAAAGCAATAAAAAAACAGCCTGTGTTTGTCAGCTAGTGTTTTGGTTTTTTGGGCTTTTTGTCCCCTCGTCTTCTTTGTGTCTATTTGTTCGCTCATCACATTTTTTTCCTGTCGTGTCCTGCTCACACTTTGTCTTTGCAATCTGAACTGTTTTTGTTTCTGTCATCTCAACAAACATTTGACGACAGAAACTAAACTAATTAAAACAAAACGATGCAGCTCACCCGTGTTTCAGCCGCAGGGTTGTGTGTGTAAGCAGGAAGTGTGTGTGCGAGTATGAGCGACCATACCGAGCGTCTCTTTGTGTCCCAGTTTCAGGACGGCGTGTGGACCCTCAGCACCACCATCTGTGATGGCCTCATGACCATGGACGTGATGCTCTGCACCGCCTCCATCTTCAACCTCTGCGCCATCAGCATCGACAGGTCAGTACCTGAGCAGGGACACACACACACACACACTCCACCTGGTAACTGTGTAGATGTTTCAGCCTGAATCTGACAGACTGAGCACTTGTAGTGAGAAGATGCAGATGATTTAGCTACAGCTCCGCAGTCAAACTAACCCTTAAACTCCTGCAGGAATATCAGAGGAAACAGTGCAGTGTATTAAAAGGAAGAGGTCAAAGTTCAGCCGTAACTCACAGACTCTGTGTCAAAGCCAGAACTTTAAGGCCTCAGGTCTGGGTCATCCAGGAACAACTGGCTGATTAATCAAACCAGAACCCGGAGAGGTCTGTCAGGACCACCGAGGACGTCTCGCTGAGGGTTTCGGATCCTCACCCGAAGGTCGTCAGGGTCAGACGCTCACGCCACAGTTTACTCTGATGTGGAAATATGACAATGACCTTCTGTCTGTTTCCTGTAAAAGCTCCAAAAGAAGAGAAATCAGAGCAGACAGAAGAGTTTAAAGGCCCAAATGAAGGATGTGTCTGCAGTGATGAACTGCCAGCTTCGCTCTGCGCTCGTTAGTTTGACTCAATGAGATTATCTGAACCCACGGCTGATGTTGAAGGATGAAACTCTGAGCTGAAGACCCGGGCAGCTCCTCAGGTCTGATGTTCCGACTCCAGAAAATACGATTACATCAGAGACTGATGGAGGCAGTGAAGCTAACGGAAACTGATGGTGATGATCTGAAGCTTTTTGAAGCAGTTAGAGGTTTAACTGGATGGCTGAGCCTGAATAATTCAACAGAATGAGCTGGAAACAGATCCAGAGGGTCTGCGGAGAGTCCACCTGCTGTGGCTGAAGGGGAAAGCTTCTGGTCCCTCTGCAGGTGTGATGGGTTTAACAGCAAACTGAATGATGACCTGCTATGATTCATAGATGCATTATTGAACAGGACCAGGGGCCCGAGGGGTCAGGGAGGCCCCTGAGCCAGAGCCTCTGAATGAAGGGACTGTTATTAATATTTCTTGTTGGAAAGTCAAAGAGGTCAGTCACCTGTTTTTGCTGCTCATCACAGTCCTTTGAAAGAATAGGTTGACATTTTGGGAAATAGGAATATTTTTTTGGTGAAGCGTTAATGAGTCAACAACTGATTAGCTGGCTCTGACCAAAGGTAAGAAAATCCAGCACCTCTAAAACTCACTGATCAACATTTTCAACAGCAGACATTTTGACCTTTTGAATCAAGTGGAACTAAAAATGTTGATGCTGTATTTAAGTGTGTGTTTAAGAAAGATGTGAAATAAATGTTAAATATAATTTGCATGACAGTAAATGATCCCTCTGTGCAGATAAGATGTGGCATAGTGACTCTACATATTGAAAAGGTGAAGGTGTGGCTGACGAAGAAAGAATCGTTGATTACTGTGAAGTGAACGAGGTGGAAAATGAAGCTCATTTCATTCTCTCATTCCCTGCATTCTTTTTTTTATCATGATTTACAACAATTATTGTTTGAAAAAGTTCAGGCTTCAGATTTAGATTTGATTAGAATTGAGGATGGAGCTTTTATTAAGTTCCTTTTCTGAATATATTACTAAAGCATGGAATAACTTTTTACGAAATAAAATCCTCATACTTTACTTTTTTTATGAACTGGATTACACATAATGTTAATGTTATTGAACTGGAAATGGTTCAGTGGTATAAATACATCACCACAGGCCCTGCTCCCACTCCCCACCCATTTCACATGGATTGTAAAGTTTCTCTCATTTGTCACAGGTTCATCGCTGTGTCGATCCCTCTCAACTACAACAGGAAGCACGTGGACCTGCGTCAGGTGGTGCTGCTGTCGGCCACCTGGATCCTGGCCCTGGCCGTGGCCTCGCCCGTCATGTTCGGCATCAACAATGTGCCTGGTCGCGACCCCAGGGAATGTAAACTGGAGAACAACGACTACGTCGTCTACTCTTCCGTGTGCTCCTTATTCATCCCCTGTCCCATCATGCTGCTGCTGTACTGCGGCATGTTTCGTGGCCTGCGGCGCTGGGAGGAGGCGCGTAAAGCCAAGCTGAGGAAAAGCATCCAGGCCTGTCGCAAGCTGCAGGAGGCCGCCTCCTCGCTGCCACCACTGGCCTCGCTGCCACCACCGCTGCCACCCATCATAGAGCAGGAACTGACGGACACTCCCGACGAACCGTCCACCTTCCCGTCTGCGGACCGGCCCTTCCACACATCAGAGTGCAAAGACGGCCCCGTGCCGACAGTGAGCTTTGCAGAGATCAAGTTCAACCCCGACCCTCACAGGAGGAAGAGGGCCAAGATCAACAGCCGGGAGAGGAAGGCCATGAAGGTGCTTCCTGTCGTTGTGGGTGAGTTCACCACCTGTTCAGCTGCATCTGTGCTACCAGTAACATCACCACAATAGCGGCTAAAAGGTCCAAAGAACAACTTCACTGTGAGACTGACGAATGCCACAAGATGAAACTCATCGGCCTCACAACAAAGCTGTAAGCTCTGGGCCTCGGTGCCTCTAAGGAGTGAAGTTTCAAGGAGACCGTAGACAGGCTTAAAGAGTCAAAACCTACGTGTTCTAACTTGTGCCCCAGAACTCCGGAGGCCCTGAAATCTCAAGGTTTCCTATGTGTCACCTGGTTTTAATTTCAGTTAATCAGCCCAAACAATGAGGCTTGAAGAAAATTCAGTTTAGGAAAGTATGAGATTCTGCTGCCGGCAGTGTGAAGGGGTTAGACCTCCTACACGAGCTTCACTGTGAACAGTGTTGGGCGAATTCTTTGAAAACTTCAATCAGCACATTGACGCGCCGTACCTCATGTATTTAACAGAAGCAAAAACAAAACCGAATAAAACCGTGGTTCCACTGATTCCTGAATACAGGCTCAACAGTAGCCAGGCAGCAGCGACTGGTCACATCCCCTCACCTCCATCCCCTGAACCAAGCTAAAGCTGGACAGATGCTGTATGATTTTATTGATGGTGTATGTTGTTTTAACTCACACTACAGATTTTAATCTGCCTTTCTGCACGACCAAAACACAGGACTTGTATCATCACATTGTATGTTTCAATTCCAGTTACTTTTATTCAAACAAGACGACTGTGTCCTCAACAGCGTTGACAAAAAGAGAAAGGCAGCATCATTTTGAGCAAGAAAATATTTATGCCAGAAATCCCTACTGCCGTTCAAACATTAATTCACGTGTTAGTTCACAAACGTTTAGATGAGTTACGAAGGATTTAGGAACAGCATCATCTGTCCGTTGATCCACGGACATGGACAGTGATATAATGGGTGACAGCAGATACCTGAACGCCTCACCTCGAACCTCTGATGTCTGTTCAGAGGCACTAACACATTAGAAAAGATTGGCCTATTAATAGCAGCCAGTGTTGGCCCTAATGCGTAGAAGTGCTTCCCTTTAGCACACAGCAGCTAATCCTGCAGGTCCTTAATCCGAAATCCAATTATTACGCAAGGCTCGGTCAGACATGATTCTCAGTGTGCAGGTAATTCTCATGAATCTCTGCTTCATTGCGTTACCTGTCAGTTCAGGTGGAGGCTCTACAGTATACAGAGAAAGAACCTAACTACACTTCTCAGGCCAATAAAACATTTTGTATAATTATATATTAAACTCCAGGCCTGTGTTGGTGGTCTACATGGAAGTGAACAAGAACAAAACGGTTCTGCATGAATAGAAGCAGATTAAATATTCCAGTTGCTCACAGTTTTTTTCGCCCTAGTTTTCTACAGTTTTCTTTAAACAATGAAAATGAATCCACCTGCTGTGTGTTATTTACACCCAACGACCACTGAGCTGGGTAAGGTGGGTCGGTTGGTAGATGTGTAGATAGTTAGGTAGTTTGGGAGGTGTGGGTAGGTAAACTGGTGCATAGATAGCAAGTTGATAAACTAGTAGGTTAATTAATCTGGCAGGTTGGAAGATATATTGATTGGTAAACTGGTAGTTTGGTAAATCAGTAAATATGTAGGTAGGTAGGTTTGCATGATGACAGGTAGGTAAACTGTTGTAGTAGATGGTAAGTTGGTTGATTGGTTGGTAGGTTTGTAGGTGGGTCAGGTGACTGGTAGGTGATTGGTAGGAGATAGGAAGGTGAGCCGCAAGTTGGTTGATTGGTGAACAGGTAGGTAAAGTGGTAGATAGGAAGGTAGGTCAGGTGGTAGTTTGGAAAGTAAGTAAGTTAGGAGGTGGGTTGGAGAAACTTTGCTTGATTATCTCATCTGACAATTCGGTGGCAGCCTGTGAGTAACAGTCACTTGGCTGATTGGTGGGCAGTTTGTTGGTTGGTGGGTACATTGGACGGTAGATGGGGAGTGGAGGAGGTTTATCTAAATGCTGTTAAAATCAAAGTGAGGTTCTTGGTGTTTCTGTCCTGCTGTAGACAAACTTCTGAACTCTGATTCTTCTTGTCCTCCTGCAGGTGCCTTCCTGTTCTGCTGGACTCCCTTCTTTGTCCTCCACACGATGCGAGCTCGCTGTCAGGACTGCCATGTCCCGCCGGCCCTGATGAGCGTGGTGACGTGGCTCGGGTACGTCAACAGCGCTCTGAACCCCATCATCTACACGGTCTTCAACACAGAGTTCAGGAACTTCTTCAAAAAGTTTCTTCACCGCTGCTGCTCCTAGAGCTGCTGCCGCATGGACGATTTCCAAACGCACAACAGCCATGTTGTTGCTACTGACTGTAGATTTAGGGTGTTTAGTCTGTGTACGATGCCACTGTTTCCTTCCTCTGTGAGGTTTTTATTTTTCTACACGCGACGACAGTAAAGTTTGTTTGAGCTTCATGTTTCCCGTGAAGAAGCTTCAGTCTGAGGAACAAACTGTCAGCAACACATCTACATCGCGTAACCGACAAGGACTGATTTTATATGTGGAAATTCATCTTTTCAGAATAAAGGTTTTCACTGAAGTTCAGGTCGTGTGTTTGTGATGCAACGATGACCCTGCAGGCGATAGTATATTCATAGCCCACATGCCTCTGGTGTTTCTTTCAGTGTCCTTTATTAAAGTGTCCTACATTTACAGCTCAGGTGACCTGGTTGTTTATGCAGGAAATGCCTGGACCTGGGGGTGGGGAAGGTGGGGGGGCCTTCACTGTCATCGAGCAGCAGCAGACGTCTGAGCGCCGCTGGGACTGAGACACAGCAGAATCAAATGTCATCATGTCTGAGGTGAATCGTTAGGAGCCGCTCTGACAGATCACCTGAGTGCTGACTGTCAGAAATATAAAAAACTAAACTCTGTCTTCAGCAGCTAAACACAGACGACTGTTTGAATATAAAAACTAAAAGTGAGACAGAAAACACGCAGATCTGTGTGGTGGGAATCCTGCAGGAGGAATGATGCTGAGTTTTCCCTCTGAGGCTCTAGTTGGATAAAAATAAAATACCACCTGAAATCCGCATTTCATTAATAAATTAAACGTGAGGAGAATGAAGTCTCCTCTGAATCCTGCTGACGTATAAAAAAGACCACGACAGAAGAACGAAATAAAGTGTGACAGAAAATCGCTGTAAAGATTAAAGATCAGTGAAGATGCTGATTTCTCGCTACATGTACATATGGATTTTGTAGGTAATCATCAAAAAATTGGAAATAAGAAAAGTCAATTTCCTTCATACAAAAAAGTAAAATAACTAATTTTGCAAATAATTTCCAGTGAACTTCGAACTAACAGCAAGTTCCCCCCTGAAATCTGGCAAACACACATCTGATTGGCTGAAACGTACCAATCAGACACAACGAAAAGCTGCTGTGGCAGACTGGTCATGCTTCGTAAATTTGATGTGCATTATGTGTGTGAAAATGAAATTTTTCAGAATCACACATTCATTCACATGAATTCTGATAAAAACAATTATTGTTTTAACTGGTCACGGGTCATAATGATGAACAAACACTAAAATACCGTTAATAACAGACCATAACTAACTCATCTCAAAGTACTGGAGGGAAAAATCCCATTTGCAAATAATTCCCAGAGTATTCTGAACCATAGCACTGCCTTATAATGAGTATGATGTACTACTTAAACCTAACAAACTGCAAAGTGGACTTTAAAATGTGCTGATGAAACAGCTGTTCTGCTCTCTGGCAGAGCCGCCATACATCCTAATTTTTTTGTGCATTACGTGCACACAGCTCTGGACTGAATCACAAGTAAAGACAGAAAACTACAGACCCTTAAAGGCCTGAAAGATGATGATTTTGTATCTTGAACACACAAGACAATTAATTGAAAAAAAAAAAAGATCTTTCAGGAATTTGGTGGCTAAATTATCATTATTATTATTTTAAAGCGAAGAAAAACCGTTAAAATCTGGGAATGTGAATCATGAATCACAATAATAAACAAAAATACCACGACAATAAATATTTCACTTCAAAGTGCTGGCCAGGATTTTATTTAATATTATTTTTTATTTTATTGATGTGTGTGACCTTTACTTAAACAGGATGTCTCTGGACATTTAAATCTGCTTACTAAGAATTAAAATGGCAGAAAGAAAAGTAATGTTTCAACAAAGGGAAAACAGCCACCGAGGAAAGATAAGGAATAAAAAAATCATCATTGTAGAAACTTATAAAATAAGTTATAAGTACTAAGGAAAATAACTCATCAGTAAGTTATAAAGAAATCGTTAGTTGCACCCCTAAGCCAATTTTTTACATTCTGGTTTTAACACTTGGTGGCAGTGTGTGTGTGATAATAATATTAATTTTCTGACCCAGATCGTGTTCATGTACAGTTCAGTGAGACAGTTTCCTGTTTCCAGAAGCAGAAGTTTGATGATCACTCGACTTCCCTCGACACATAAAGTCAGTGCAGTTTATTTACAAGTTCACCTCTCAGGAGATCACAGACCTTCTCCTCACGCTGGTCCGAGGGGAAACTTCCACAATAAAAGTCCCAGTAAGGAGATATTAAGTAGAATGCTCTCCTCTTTGCCCACGTAAGGACTTCCTGTCTGCAGCGGCTGATGATGGCGATGACCTCGGGGGACCACCTGCAACACCTTCATTTCACTTTGTCCATGTCGATGGCTGTGATTGGCTCCTCCTCCTGGATGGCCACGCCCCCTGCTGACTGACAGCAGGTGTGCTGATGATCCTTCCAGTCCTGCAGAGCGAAAACAAAACTGATCTGTGATTCTCTTCACCTTTTTACACCGTTTATATTAATACTTGTATTCATATCTTTAGAGAGAGATAAGATGAATGATTTATTCATGATTTAATCTAACTCATTGTAATTCTTCTTCTTTTGGCCATGACCCCCTTGAACAAGAAATTTTTGATGTGGCTTTTTGATAAAATGAATGTTTTAAAAAGTAAGTAATTAATAAAGACAGCTGTACTTCAGAGGACCATCCAGGTGAGTCTTACCTTCCTCTGACAGAAGGTGGAGCAGTAGTTGACTTTGTGACAGCCCGTACACTCACTCATCGCCACCCGACCACAGTTCACACACATCTGCTGCAGAGGCAACACACACAAAAACACATTTAAAAAACACATGAATAACAGTCAGGAGTGTGTGTGTGTGTGTGTGTGAGTGAGTGTGTGTGCAGGTCATACATTGATGATGAGCTCAGTAATGTCAGAGCTCCTCTTGGGCTCAGAGTCGTCCGCCTGCTGGAAGGAAATCTGGTTCTGAAAAGACTGATTGAAACCACACTGAACACACACACACACACACACACACACACACACACACACAAGGTTAACAGGTGAGTACTAAGTAAGATTTATTTGTAATCATTAAATGTGTGGTTCATGCTGCTGATCAAAATCTCAGACTGTGTGTGTGTGTGTGTTCTCACCTCCTTCCGACCTCCCTGACCTCTGAACCCTGCTGCGTCCCCTGCAGAGTTTTTGGCCTGGTCGATCAGAGCCTTCAGCTGCTGGACATTGCTCAGCAGCGTATTGGCCAACTCCTCCAGGTACAGCCAGGTGTGCTTTTGCCCCTCGCTCACTGCCGGCCCCGTCCCTCCCACAGGCCCCACCTCCAGGCCGCTCACCAGCCCTGCCGACGGAGACGCCGCCGCCGTCACCGCCATCTTGGCCTGAACGGGCTGAGGGGCCAGGGCCAATGCTGGCAACGCTGTCAGCACTGAGAGAGAAGTAGAGGAGGAGAAGCACAGGAAGTTAATTTTGTTTTGTTTTTTACTTTTAATAAGAGTTGACAAGAAATGAAGATGTTGATGACATGTAACAAACTCCCTGATCAGATTCAAACCAGTGACACATCCCAATTCCCTTAACAACACCCATGTTTCCTTCACCTGCATCTTTTCCTCTCGTCTTAGTCCGGCCCACTAAAGACACGAGGAAGAATGCAAGGACAAGATGAGGAGACTGGGACTGGATAAAATAATTGAGTATAACTGAGAATTGAGAAAGTTGTTTATGGCCCTTTTAATAATCACACCTGTTTTTAATTTGATGGCGAATCTGAAAAGTAAATTAAGCCTACACTTTTATTATTTCTCTGTCCACCTCGGTGTAAAACTGCAGTGATGTTGTGAAGCGGTTTCAGATCAGTCAAATTAGCCGGTGTGTCTGACGGGTAAAAGACTCGTGTATCCTCGCTCATGGCTCCTCAGGGACTGTTCCTCTGTGGAGGACCCAAACAATTTCCAAGTCAAATGAAACACAAGCAGGTGGTCCGAGCAGATCCGGGTCAGTGTGTCTGTGTGTCCTCCATAGATTCGCTCCTGACCTACATAAGCGATATAATGTCTGTTTTCATTCCTGCGGTGGTGGAGCCGCTGGCAGCTCGGAGCTCCACTGAGAACAGAACAAAAATAACTGGACATCCATCTCCCACTGTGATTTAACACGTCCTGGGGAAAAAAGGTGCGTGTGTGCTCTCACAGGTAAGTGGAGGTATATTTTCAGTAACACTGTATTTTACTGGACTCTTACTTTCCTACTAATCTACTGGAAAATTTACCAGTATTTATTTTTGGAAATAAGCTATAAGTGTCTATTCTTAGGCCATTTTTCTGTTACAATTTATGTATTTATTTATTTTTTTTTATCATAATCCAACCAAGAGAGATTTCAGTTGGTAAAGTTGGTAGCAAGGTCGTAATTTCCACCGGGAATGGGGCCGGGAATGACCTCACTTTTACAGTTTCAGTTTCATACTAAAATCTCTGAGCATTGTTCTTTTCTGCTCCTCTGAATAACCTTCAGTTATTACTGTGCACAGCAGCGTACTCTCAACGGGGCAGAAACATTCTTTTCAGAACTGCCAAGGGCTGTAAAGAATACTTCAATAGGGTATTTCACCGTTTTATTTTGTAAAATCTATGGGCCGAGTGGGAACACCAGCCAAGCCATGATGTCTTCAAATGCTTTATTTACTATTATGGAAGACTAAGAAAAAACATTCACATTTGATGGCTGAAGTGCATGAATTTGTACCTGAAAGATTTTTTTAACCAATTTATCAAAAATTCATTCATTCATTCAACTAGTCGGTTGACTGACTAATCATTGTAGCTCTAGCATGTTCAACAGATGATGGACAGAGGTCAGAATTAGTGCTCTCAGCATACGGTACCTGCAGTGCTGGCAAACACCTCACTCTGAGCCGGGCCCTCTGAGATGATGGCGGCAGTGGCAGCGGCAGCGGTGGCGTCTCCTGTTGGAGTGCGATCAAAGGTCAAGGCGCCTGAGGTGGTGAACTGTCCTGACGGGGACACAGTGACTGTTGGAGCAGGACAGACTTGTCAGTCACTTGAAAACTTTAAGGTTTAAAAGTTAACCTTAACCTGAGGGAAACTCCAGGACGTTCAATAACTTTCAGTGGCTGTTCACATATTTTTCAAATGACCCTCAAGGACCACAAACTGATATAACAGACATAAACCTGCTGATCCTGAACTACAAACTGTTTAAATGTTTGTCTTCGTACTTGTGGTCCCGGGGGTCAACGTGATGCTTTTGGTGACAGGAAGTTCCTTTTTCGGGGAGAGGACTGGAGGCTCCATGTCCTTCTTCCGTCTCTTGTATGGGACAAAGAGGCGGACTGGACCAGTCTGAATCCAGCAGAGAGGAAACAGAGAGACAGATGAAATTAACATAACATCCACCATCAGTCAAGATGCTTTATATTAGAGATGATGAGAAGAAAAACAAAGACAGAGTCTGATTCAGGATTTAGGTTGCTTTGTTTTAATTATTTTTATTTTTTGCTGTACCGTAAAATAAACCTGTTTCTCAATGAACAACGTTTTTCTTTAAAACTGTTTAAGTGAAGCTGTCCTTCTGGTACACCTCCCTAATTTGGATATTAAGATGCCATCAAAAATACAAACTGCGATAATAAGAGGACTTATTAATACCAGGTGTAAATGAAAAGGCCATATAATGTATTCAGAAACATGATGGAATTGACGAGGTCTTAGTGACGGAAATTCAACAGTAACTTTACCATACTGATGTTTTCTGCTGCCAGAGAGTCTCCATCCTTTGGACACTGGAGGGACAGAGAATAAGACACAGAGAATAAGAGAGAATAAGATGGAGACAAAGACAAACTGAGCTCTCCTGAACTCGATTGATTGGTCTGAACCAGGCTGACTCTATGTTTGTGACCGACCATTACATGATTATTTCTTCAATTTATCAACTGACCCTGTAGTTTATCAGATGTCCAGCGACAGCAAACATCCATGTTTAGTTCCCAGAGTGTTTGTTCAACACAAACAGATTGAGTTTACAATGACAGTTCATCAGTTCGTGAGAGGAAAACGTCCAAATACGAACAAAAGCAGCCAAACTCACAACAAACCGCCCCAAACTATTTTTACCTGCCCGTTCAAATAAAAGCAGCTGTAATGAAAAAGACCAAAAATCATTCAGATATTATTAACACCTGACCTAAACTGACTCACCGCTGTCAAGTCGTCACAGCAGGCTGCACAGGTACAGGAGGCAGCATGGGGGTTCAGGATACGCTCCTACACACACACACACACACACTCTCAGGTTAAACTGCAGACTGAATTCAACTCCAGAATCAGCTGATCTGCATGGAAACTATAAAAGTACTTTGTATGGTGTACTGCGGTTTAGTACTGCAGTACTAAAGATACAGAAGTTACAGTGCAGTAGTACCTGTATGAGGCAGAGCAGAGGTCTGCCAGCATATCTGATGCTCCTCTTCCAGTCTTTGCTGCTCGCTCTTCCTGCCAGACCTTCAAACTCAGTGGGAGTGAACCACTGCTGGTTGTGTTTGATGCAACGACCTTTACCCCCTGAACACAACACAGCGCTGTCATTGTGGGTAGTAATAGTAATAATGACTAAACCAGAAATTAAACTTGGTGTAGAGCATTTAACTGGTAATGTAAGGTGTGTCGATCACCTGATCCCAGTCGGTTCTTGTAGAGGACACCGCTGGTGTTCCTGCAGCGGACGGGCAGCTCGTTGTTGTACACTGAGGGGTCCCAGTTGTACTTGGAGCAGGAGTCTTTGTCCTGGGGTGGACTCAGCCGGGTGGGTGTGGTCTGTGGACCTATGGGATGTGCAGGAGGACGAAACAAACAGACACAGATCAGTGATGGACATCACTGTCCTTCAAGTTCAGGTTTCTATATAATTTTATAAAATATATATATATATTGTATTTTTTATATATATATATTTGTTTTTCAACAGCCTGGTTCAATATGGACACCTCAGAGACAGAAGGACCATCTCAGTACTGTAACACACACACACATACCTGGTGCAATGGCAGTAGCAGACTTGAGGCCAGCAGCCTCCACGATGCTACCGTCAGTGTGAACCACAATCAAAGTGGCCTTCTGGGTACTGAGGCCTTCACCCAGCTGCAGGGTTGTCCTCCCACTCTGTAACACACACACACACACAGTATATATACAATTACAAAGATGGTGTAGGTTCAACAGAGGGTGTTGGAAGCACATGAAGTTTAATAACTGAGGTTCCAGTGGGCTTTTATGGGTCCTATCAGAGGCTGAACTCTGCTGCGCTCTCCACCATCATCATCAAGGAATTAAATGAAACCAGAATAATAAAGTTGTAAGTTCTCTAAATCAAATGTCTACAGATCTCCACATTTGGCAGCATGAATAAAACTGAAGAATGATTAATCTGAGAATAAAAAAGACTCCGTTTTTTTTACTCATTAGTTAGTTTGTTTTGTCAATGAACCCACAAGTGGGAGCAAAAATGGACATTTGTGTCATTTTTATACTTTGTCTTTATTTATTTAATTTTTTTAACAATATCAGGTAGTTACTTCAAACTCCACTCTCCTGGACTTGTCAAAGCTCGATGAGACACTGAGGATTATGATAAATACCAGTATCAACAAGGTCATGGTCTCGAACAATGAAGCTGCCCATGAACCTGAATACTGCTCTCTGAAGCTCATCTGATCTGACAGATACAGGGTGACACTGATCATGTGCAGTGTGTTTTGATCTACCAGCACATGTTCAGGGAGGCTTCCTGACGTGGCGACGGTCGTGGTGAAAACGTTGTCCTCTGCGGCCTGAACATCCCCCACCGTCACCGCCGTCACTTCTGATCAACAGGAGATTCAAATATTTATCATCACATACACCTCCTTTCTACTGCATTATAGATACTACAGTGCACCTGAAACTTTAATATCACAGCCAAACAGGATGTGTTATGATGACAGCAACAAGGGATATAGAGGGCAATATGGGAGTCAACAGATATCACCAGAATTTCTATTTACTAAACATTTATGCCATAATATGTGTGTCACTAGTTCAACTTTCTAGCTTTAATTGTCCAACAGCAGTCTTCTCAGTGAATTTTCAGCTGCATTCTCTGTATTTCAGACATCAAATTTCACATTATTTTACGAAGATGTGAATGTTACATGATTAATATTGAAACTTGTGTAAATTATCATTGTTTTTTGGCAATCACTCATCCAGTCTGTCCACTGGTGACACAGCCGGTCAGTCCTGAGAGGCTTAGTTTACCCTAACCAAACTTACGTTCAGCATCTGACATTTTAATGCAGAAGAATGCACTGAAACGAATTACCTACTCTCTTCAACTCGACATATTCAATTGGTCAAGTAAAACTAATTTAATTAAGTTATCGATTCTAAATGGTTTAGACTTTAAATCACGTGGTTAATGTTGTCCAGTCAACTATCTCTATTAGTCCAGTACACACAACGGTGGTCGTGCAAACATACTCTAAAAGTTAGAATTAGTGCTTATTAAGTTATTATTGACCTTTGCCGAATTTGGGGACACATGATAAATTAGTAAATGGAATATGTTTCCTATGATATATGCAAGGTTTATCTATCGATATTTTACTAAACTTTAAATTGCACAAGAATTGAACGGAGTCTGGCAACCTATGTGATGCTGAGTGTACCGCAAACTCTCAGAAGCTCCTGTGGTTTACTTATTGTTGAAGGGTTGTGCGGTTTCATGTGAGAATCGTTCCTGGCTCACATTCACCCGTCTGTGCTCTCCCCGTTCACAAACTCAATGAAGCTAACCAACATTACCATCACTTTGTGTTTTAGCGCCACCCCGCACAACAGCGGCCTGCTACTAGCTTAAGCTCGCCTTACCTGCGAATGCAGCCTCGGCCTCGTCTGGGTTCGGCAGGGACTCGGCTCCCATGTCGATGTTTCCCGGTTCCGCCATCACGGCCATCGTGGTGACTTCGGCCTCCGACTCGGTATCCGAGCCCACTCCCTCCACCGGTGGCCCGCCGATGGGCGGTTCATCCAGCCCGAGTGCCTTCGTGGCCGAGTCCGCTTCGTCCATTCTCCCGCCGAACGACAACAGCCGAATGTGAACGAGCAGCAGCGGGGTAAAGCGGGGTCCGAGCGCAGCCGAGCCTGGTACGAACCAGAGAAGAACGGGAGGTACTTAACCTGTAAATGATAATCGATGAAATCGGCAATATTTCGTCCAAAATGAACGAAAACGTCAAATAACCAAGAGAGCAAATGCAGAGAGAGGAAGGTGGCCTGACTGTGTTCTTTTTTTCATGAAGTCTGGGAAAGCGATGCACCGGAGAACACCGGAAAAACACGAGCCGCCCCGAAACGGCACAGGGGCCAATAGGCAGTGCACACAAAGGAACGCACAGAAGACAAGGGACCAGATGATCTAAATTTATTTAGTTTATTTACAGTCCAATTTCATATCGACGAGCCCAAATGTTTCTATACTTTAAATGCATTTGCTGTTGAGTTTATTTTTTATTTAAGTTTTCCAGTTTGTATGTGTTCACCCAACTTCGAATTAATCTGAAACTTTCAGAAAGTAGTAAACACAACATTTGTCCAAATAAAATGTATATACTGTATGTGTCAAACAGTGTGTTTCCAGTATTTTTAGACTCCTTACAATCAATCTGGATTATACTTTAAGACTGGAAAGGCAAACAAACAAAAACAACAAATAAACAGCAAAACAACAGCATTTATACTTTTATGTTATGAAATAAAATATACAATGAACAAATATAGCTGAAAATGATAATATGACTTAAATGGGACATTTATCAAAGATTCAACAGTAACTGTGAGTAATATGGATATTAAACCTTTTCAGCTGAAATGGCACTGATGTGATATTTTGTTGTAGTTTTGAGGAGGTTTTTATTGGACTACAATTTATTCTCATTTAGATATCAAAATAAAATCTATCTTTTTAAAGAGTCATCATAAGTATAATTATGAAATTTAAAATATACACATTCTTTTTAATTGAATACTGTATCATAAAAAAAGAAAAATCATAAATTGTCAGTATATCTCACATAAAGCCCAGAATCATAAAGAATCATGTAAAAAGAAGCAATTATCCCAAACAACTTCCACAATTAAAAACATTTACTGTATGTGTGTTTGTAATAATTATTAAGTGTCTGCTGTGGCTGATCAGCAGTCAAGAACCTGGAATGTGAACACATAGAGAAAGGAAATTCTTTTTGATCCTTTTAAATCTCCCCCTCACAAAATGTCCCTATAAACCATGAACAGGACAGGTCCCACCACCTAGAGTTAATAGTCAGAAGGAAACAGGCTGAGCTGCAAACTGTCCATTAAACTAAACTGAAACACAACTGAAAAACACTAGTGTTTGAATGTTGTTTTAAATTGGCTGTAGCCCTGTCTCCTATCAGTCAATCAGCAGTCTGTTAACATATTAAAATGACCAACAGTCACCTGCTTTATTCCAGTTCCACACTACATACAAATTGGCAGACAGTGGATATTACTTATCAATTGTCAGAAAATTGTGATTTTACTGCTACACAACATGCTTAAAAACTTTACTCTTGTGCACTGGTGAGAAATAATAATGTGTGCCAACCTCAGTCAACTTTGACCTTTGAATAACACTAACAATTAAACTTTGCAAAGAAAAAGAACAATGTTTCTTGACCTTTCTGTAGCTGTCTAACCCCCAAAATTAAAATGTATTATGATTATTTGCATCTGTGAGTTCTTCCTTCATTTCCTTTGCATTGTGACATCAACAGCATACTCAAATTGTGAGGTTTTTTTTTATCTTACAATATATACCGTAGAATAATTGTGCAGAGTAAACAGTCTGGCTGCAATAAAAAACTGTTTTAAATTACTGTGTATTCTGGAAGTGAGAGAGTTACTCTTATGAACCTTATGTTCTGGGCCACATTTGTTGTAACTGACAGTTTGATCTGCCTATCACACTCAGATAAGGTGGGTACCACTCCCCATCTGCATTCAGGCTTTGCCCTCTCTTTGCCCTTTTTAGGACTTCCTGGCTTGCAACAGGACAGACCAAAGGCGATGTCGATCAGAAAACCCTGAAGTCCAGGCATGTTGTTTTCTCTTTTTTTTTTTTAGAGATTCCAACATTGTTGGTATGACCATGACTGCTATTTCCAACACCCCTTGTTGGTCAGTTCAACAATTCAAACAAATGTTTTCTGTCTGTTTCCTGTGTATTCCTCTCTTTGGTGCAGAATAAAAAGTCTTCTCCTGTGCAGGAAAATCACAGGGATGATTTAAATCTATTAGACATAACGAGTCAAAAGTCTAAGCTCCACATCAGGACCAGCTCCTGGCTGATCTGGTTTTCATGTCAGTGTTGAATCCTGGAGACCAGGTAGTAGAACAGGAAGAAGACCAGGACCAGGCCCACAGAGACGTAGCAGAGGATGCGGCGATTGTCTCTGTTGGATCGGACCATGGTGGAGAAACGCTTCACGCTGCCACTCAGAAGGCCTGTTGCACTCAGGAAGTTTGAGTCCTGAAAGGAATAGGAAAAGAAAGAAAAAGATGACTAACTGTGGAGGGAATTTATTGTATTAATTTTCAGATAACGAAGGGACTGGCCAAAGAAGCACTGCCCATGAGCACAATGCAGAGGAGCCTTTACAAAGAGAAGTGGAAGATGATGTTGAATGCAAAAAAAAAAAGCCATGTACATAAAAACAAAAAAAGTGAATTATATTTTTCTATATTGCTTCATAAACCGTAGATCAGACAGACTTACCATGTTGTCCAGATACTCGTTCTGATCCTCAGCTTCTCTGTCAATGTCGTATGCCAGCTGTCAGATACAGAGACAAGACAAACGATCAGGTTGAAATGCCAGGTCTTACACTATAGCATGAGATCTGGCATTTATATAGCCAAATATCACGAATCACATATTTGCCTCATGGGCCCTCACAATCTGAACAACATACAACACCCTCTGTTCTAATTCATATCTATGTGGACTGTTAATAAATGATGAAACTGGTTGATGAAGAAAGCAATTGCTTGTTGTGACTCACAGACTTCAGTCTGGACACTTTGGTGGCCAGGTTCTCTGCCAGCCGTTTGTTTTCAGCATCAAGCATGTCGTCCACAGAGCTATGACCTGGAAATACACAAAAACACTGGATTAGAAAAAAACACACAGTGGTTTAAGTGCTGACTCAGTAGGTTATGTTAGCACATTCTTTTCATTTACAAATGTGAAATTGATAATTAAATGTAGCCTAAGCAAAGTCTTCTTGAGCCTTCTATGACAACCAGCGTTTAAACCTGTAAGACTTTATTTTACCAATCCCATAGTTTCCTAACAATATCCTTTGGAAAGTTTCTTATGAAAAATGGAAGAATTAATTCCAATTAATTGGCTGTGAACTGCTCAAAACGCACCTTCACATTACACCTTGAAAAAAAGATGAACACAAAAGAGGAGAAAAGAAAACCTGAAAACAAAACTAGTTTACGATTAGGGAGTGTACCATCAGTACTTCACTATGAACAGTATGGAAAACTTTCTGAAACTAAAATGCACTTACAATGTGTATTATCATATAAATCATAAGACTTACTCCTAAATGGTCCACATACAGACAGTTCTCAGTGTAATTCTGTAATTTCAGTCTGTTTAATTTTAAACATCATGCAGTAGTTTAACATCCCTGGCACCATTCCAGTCATATAATGCCAGTGAGTACTGCAAAAAGACTGACATTAAAATTAATACAAATAAATTAACTAAAATCATATCACGAATTAAACTATTCTTATTAAAAATGAACCGAAAATGGCTGGGGTGTTTTTTGTTTTGTGCGTCCAGGTGGTTTCCCGATCTCGTCTAAAGCAGCAGGGGTAATACGATTTCGAACTACTAACGGTTCTTTAATTACCCGCTGGTACAGGTAGGTGTTAGTTTCTTGAAATGAAGTATGATAATAGCTTTGCATTAGTGTATGTTTTTCAGATAAATTTAATAAGCAATAAGTCAAATCCAACGGCGCCACCGCTTAAAGTTTATTAGTTATTGGAATTCCGGCTCTTTCAAGAGAGCCGGTTCTTATGGCTCGGCTCACTAAAAAGAGCCGGCTCTTTCGGCTCCCAAACGGCTCCTCAGATTTTTTCGTTTCTTAAATTAATTTATTACCAAAATAAAGTAAAAGTATGTATAAAATGAATTGCTAATGTACAAAACATACACCACATTGAATGTTTCTTATTTATATGGCTTATTGTATTTAGATGTATATCGATGTTATTGAAATGCATCCAAATTTTACTGCGTTTCTGCGGTCACTCATTTTCTGTTGTCTCTCTCTCTCTCTCTCTCTCTCCCTCTTTCTTTCTCTTTCTCTCTCTCTCTCCCCCGCTCCTCCCCCTTCTGCTCAGTGCGGACAAACCTCACATCAGGTAGCGGCTCCGGCTCCCAGACACGAGTCGGCTCGCATCGTACACTTCAAAGAGCCGGATCTAAGAGCCGTTTCGTTCGCGACCGTTTAGGCAACACGGTGTAACAGTGATTCACTGACTTTCCCCAAATGTATGAACAAAGTTAAAGCTATAAGGGGTGGAAACTGACTGCACAAGTACTGTACTGAAGTTCAATTTTCAGTATACTTTGACTACTTACATTAATTTAATTCTAAACTGATGCTGCTTTATACTTTTAACGTTACTGCACTCGATTTTGGAGGTAAATGTGGTTCCTTGCTACTTCTACACTGCGGTATTATTACTTTTACAGAAGTTAAAGATCTGAGTAGTCCTTCCACCACTGAAGATTATAAAGTCTCTACCTAACGGTCCTGGCCAGCTCTATTGTGAAATGCGAAATCTTGTGCCACTGATGATAGCTGTGTACATACAGTTACTGTTCCTTAGCACTGATTAATACATCTTTATTTGTGATAGAGTGGCCAAACGCCATTAGATCCATAAATAGCATTACCAGCCACTTTACAAGGCGGGTTTCAGATTTAAGTAAGACAACAACAACACCGGTCTTGTGCTGTTGGAGTGTGCAGATGTGTAAGCAGGATAGCTAACCTACAAGTACTTAACAGCTAAGCTAGTTAGCCTGCTGGCTAAGTTCAAGGCTTGTTTTCGGCTCTAATTGAAGTAACTAGAGATTAAAACATCATACACAGGGTTGTACACACCATCATACCGCGTTAACGTTAGCTCTGTACTGCTGGAGACGGCTACGGCCCGCATATTTAGAAGTGAATACGTGTCGAGGAACAGTACCTCTATTCCAGTCCGCCATGTTGGTGAGTGACGTCACGATCAGCTGTTTACAGATTTGACAGGCGCACGTGACGCTGCCCTCTGAAGGGATTTCCGGAATCCTCAAAGACTTTATTCGAATAAAAAAATTAATATATTAGTGATTTCATAAAAAGACTCGGGTATAACAGTAAAATGGTTTTTCTGTTCACAAGCTGCCTCCAGCGAGTTCTGTCTGCAGTGTGTTTACTATGTGCGGCCAATGGGTGACAGCACACTCAAACACTACAGACTGGTGAGCTGCTCTCATGTCAGCTTACCCAGAGCTGACTGAACCAATTTGCCCAGAATTAATTTATCAAGCAAGTTTGTTTCACAGGCTAATCTTCTTCATGAGATTGATCGATTTATTTAAACTGTAACAGTTTCTGTCTTAATCGCCCTCAGGCTTGAGCTTTAACACGCAGTTAAGTATGCACTAAATAAAAATGTATGTCAGAAATTCATATTGATCATGGTTTTGTGAGAGCATGAATCCAGAGCTGATAGACTGGTGAATGTGTGGGGACGTGGCCAGTCAGTGGCTGCTGCGTCCAATGAATCCTCAAACTACTGCTGTGGAAGTCCCCATAGGAGTGTGGGGTCAAAGGTCACTCTTGTACAGTGAGAAAACATTATCATACAAATATGAAACAGTGATAACACCTTGTTTGTGTGTGTTGTGGTGTGTGTGTGTGCCTCTGTGTTCAGTTAATCCTCCTGTTTCTCTATGTGCTGTAATCCACCTTGTGTGTGTGTGTGTGTGTGTGTGTGTGTGTGTGTGTGTGTGTGTCACGCGTGTGTGTGTGCCACTTGACGTCAGCCTGCATCACTGGTGCTCAGAGGGTGGGGGAAGGGAAGTGTGTGAGTTTTGTGTCTGTGCTTGTGTCTGTAACAAAGGAAAACAACAACTTATGCAGTCAGAACATCAAGAACAAGGCAGACATTACAGTTAGCTGGCTGCTAGGCTGTTTCTTGATGGTTGTTTGGACATGCTAGCTGACTGATGACTGAGTTTTTCTTGGTGGTTGCTATAGGAGGATCATTGGTTACTAAGGTGTTTTCTGGTGGTTGCTTTCTTAGTTGTAAAGTACATTCTGACCTCCATGTCTTCAATTTTACATCTCCTCCTTAAGTCTGTTTAGACCTGGTATGTTCCTCTCAGCAGTAAGAGCTGCAGTAGCAGAAAGTTTAGATGTGATCTGTGTAGACCTGGTGCGTACAGACCTGGTCTGTGTAGACTTGGTGTGTCCGTCTCAGCAGGAGGAGCTGCAGCAGCAGTAGTCTCTCTGGCGCTCACTGAAGCCACAGATTGTCTAATTAGATTAAGCAAGGCTTTCCTCAGATAATCATTTAGCCAGCTCTTGTTTCTTCCTTCGATGGAGCGCTGCTTGTGACTGTGGGCTTGCTGAAGGTCAAATTGAACTTCTGAACAACAGGCTGATTTTGGGAGTAAATTGTAGTCTCGGAGCAGGTCCGCAGACTGCTGACTGAGGAGCTGTGGCTAGGTTATGGGCTGTTTCTGGACCTGTGTGTGTGACGCTGCGCAGAGTAATCAGACTGCCGCTAATACCTGCTGCTGCTAACAGGAGGCGATGGGGGAAGTTTCTGTAAGTAAAGCCTTTCTTCTTCTCAGCGCTGCAGTAATGAAGTGACGATAATGTTGTATCGGAAATGACTTGCCCTGAAGAGGTTTTCTGTCAAAAATCCTGAATGTGTTTCCTTGATGTGGAGGGCTGGCTGATGACTTTACTCAGCTCTTACACACAGCTATAATTTTTGTAGTTTCATGTACTGCAATGATGATTAGTTCATTAGTAACTGAACAACAGAGAATTTGTTCAATAAAGTCCAAATGACCTTGTTGCATCTTCTCTAATAGGAATATTTACAGCTTTGTTTGTTTGAACATTGGAGCAGAGATGGAAATTGTCCTTTTGTGAAATTAATTTCTGTGTGTTTGGGTTGGAATCACGAATTAAGCTTTAGTTTTGTACAGTGAGCAGCAAGGTTTTCTTCAGCAGTTGGACTGTCATGACTTCTGTTCAGCCTGTTCATCTCTCAGCCGCTCTTCTCTTTCCCTCCTTCAGCCGTAAACAGGCTGCCTTTCTCTCGCTCAGATTAAGCTTCGGCTGACTGATTGACACAGATTACAGCTGAAGGTGCAGAGGTCACAACCTGTGAGGAACAAATATAAAGGCTTTCAGTTCACTCACCAGCATGCACAATACTCTACACTGCACACAGTTGTGTATTCAGGCTCAGTCTGTTCAAAGGGTTGAATGTACTTACTACTTTGTTGTTGGATCTCAGCTGTCTGCCTCCCAGTTACCTGGTTGATTGAGGGCTTTTGACTCATACAGCTTGTTACTAACAGGGATGAGGTGAGGCGATGTAACAAGCACAAAGCTAGACACATAAATGTAGTAAATATTGAGTAAGAACCAGAGATTCAAAAACTGAATACACTTAAAATGTTGTTTCCCTGATATTTTTCATCCTTCTGCTGCTCAGAACAAAGAGACCAGTAATGAATATTTTCTGTTATTAAATTTGTTCTTACCTTGATTTAATGTTTACTCCTGCTGCTGTCCTGGAGTAAGGCACTGTGCTTAGAACTTGAGTTGGCTCTTGGGCGTATTTATTCACACATGACACAACCCTGTGCCACGCCCAGCATTTTAGGAAAAATTAATAGTTCTTCAGATCACTTCAAGAAAATCTCAAAAATTAAAAATCCTGCAAATTCAGTTTTGTTCCTAACTGAATTCTGAATAGTTTGGATGATATTTGAATGTGATTTTCATCTGAATCATATGGCAGAAATATCTCCATCAGTCTTTAAATAATGTAATGTAATTTGCAAGTATTTAGTGAGTATAATCCCCCACATTCCCAGAACCAACACTGAGGACATGACCTTGATTGATGTCCTGCGGTCAGCCACAACTTTTAAATCCAGTCATGTACTTTGTGTGGTAAAGTACCCCCCCACCCCCACCCCCCACCCCACCCCAGAGTTATGTATTTGTTTTCCAGTGAGACCTCTGGAATAACCTACTCTGTCTGTCCCCCTACAGTCACAGAGTCCCTGTCAGGCCAGATCTGCACCTCAGGCCCACCACTGAGTCTGTGTTTTTCGAGAAGGCCTCTGTGAAGTCACAGAGGAGGAGACATGGCCAATAACTCTTTTCGTGGGTCCAAACATGGCCGATGCGATGAGGCCAACCACAACGCAGAGTTCAGCTGCTCGCTGCAGGAGCTGCGTTCGCTCATGGAGCTGAGAGGCCCGGAGGCACTGACTAAGATCCAGAAATGTTATGGCGACGTTAACGGACTGTGTGCCAGACTGAGGACGTCACCTGTTGAAGGTAAATATGTTCAGAAACTCTGCGTCTGTGTTCAGTTTGTCTGTTTATTCTACAAACATCACAGCACCAGAACTGTGAATCAGAAATCGGCCTCAGACAGTGTGATGCTCCACTATAAATACAGTGTAATGTTTTCAGTGAGAGCCACAGAGGTTTGGGATGATGTTTCAGGCCCCTCCACCAGTGATTCACAGACCTCTCCCCCTGGCGTAGACACCATTAAACCAACAGAGGACAGACAAAGTTTAGTCTGTACTTTGGTTTGGCTTGAGGGACTATTGACTGTGTGATGGTCAAAGTCACATGTGACCTGCAGCCTCTGTTGTTCCTGCTCTGCTCTCTGACAGCTCCAGGACAATATGAGACACACACTGTAAATACAACATTTAAATTAAGAAAAATGCAAATGGAGAATTCACAGCTGCAAGGACAAAATTACGTATATTGTTCCTGAGGCAGTTTAAAAACTGAGAAGTGGACTAAAGTTTGACTGAAAAGGCTTTAAAGATGTTGTTAGCAGGAATCATTTAGGAGTTTGTTAGGATTATCCAACAAACTTCAGGGGGACAGTGAACCAATACCAGTCTAGTCATTTGATTAGTATTGGTGCTGATACTGAACTCCTTAAGCGGATGTCAGTGGATTCAGTGTGTCTCAGTGGACTCAGTATGCAGCTGACCTGCAGACAGTGGACTCAGTGTGTCTCATACATGTGCCCTTTAACATTTTCCTCCCCATCATTTATTCATTCAGCCTGTCCATCTTGTGCTCGCTCAGTAAACACCTTCACTGTTGGGACTCCTGCTGACAGAGAGAAGTAAAATGTCAGCAGCAGCTTGAAATCAGTGGAAAATCCATCACACTGCTTTCCTTCTCTCTATCTCTGGGGTGACAGCCGGAGGTTAGATCCATTAACTTTCAGTGCAATCCCACTCACCTGAAAGCACTGAGCAGTCTCAGTGATCTGCTCCCTGAGTTTCATTTTCAGGGGTTAAAAACCTGCTGAGACTGAACAAGTCAGCTGCAGTCGTGTCCAAAGGGACCTGAGCGTGTCCCGACAAGCTGTTCTACTCCACAGAGGGAAACAGTCTGCACTCTGCTCCCACACAACACTACACTACAGTACAGACATGATAAACCATGTGTCACCTTTTCAAAAAATCAAGATCAGATGAATGAAATTAACATGTAATTTGTTTTAATACATTTTGATGCAAGCCATGTTTCCTATTCCTAAATTACGTTAGTTCCTGTGTACAGAGTGCAGGCTTATTGACTTCTGTGGCATTGAATCCCGTATCTTTCTTCACATTAATTCTCAGTTGTTTTGCTCTCATGATGATTTGTTCAACATAGCTTGAGAGTTTACTTCAGACTGTGTTACAGAAGATAGGGCCGGTCTGGTTTTACAGAGGACAACAGGACATTCATGGACAGTGTATTTGGGATCATCCACCACTGGAATACATGACACAGCCTGTTGAGTTTAAACACTGTAAATTTTGAATTCAAACAGACTGGTATGAGATTAATGTTAATGTTTCTACCTTCGCACAGTAGTTTGAATGAAAGAAAATGTCACAGTAATCATGTGCACATAGCCTCGGAGCTGACAGGGTTCATCCTCTACAAACGTATGAAAAAATACTGAGGAGCTCTATAAACTTATTTGCATTACAGGCATAACAACACATTTCTGCTCTGGGCCCCCAGTAGGATAATCTAGCAACGACTGGAGAAACTGTGGGCTTCGTTCTCTGTTAGCTCTGACATCCAACCCTTGAAAAAGTTTGTACAAACAATACGATTTCGTAAAAATTGAGGGTCCGTGGGGTTAAATAAGGTTCAATATAATTTGATTATTTGACAAATACATCCTGAGTGTGAACCTGATAATTCATCAGTAATTCCAAACGTTAAATCACTTGTGACATGTTTGTTTGAAGTTTAAAACATGTGAAGAGGTTAGAATTAAGGGTTATCTTCAGTCAACAGATATGGTATTAAAAAAAAACTTTAAGTTTTTTTTAACTTGTAGACTGATGACATTGTCTTTTTTCTTCTGTGGCAGGTTTAGATGGAAACTTGGAGGACATCAGCAGAAGGAAAAAGGAGTTTGGACAGAACGTCATCCCTCCTAAAAAGCCAAAAACCTTTTTACAGTTAGTGTGGGAAGCCCTGCAGGATGTCACGCTCATCATCCTGGAAGTGGCAGCCGTCATTTCACTAGGCCTTTCTTTCTACAAACCACCAGATGCTGAGAGACAGAGTGAGTTTATCTTTCTATTTTCAACAGTCACTCTTTGAAGCCTTTAGCTCTTTAGATAAGTCTCTTTCTGTAATGTTTATTATGAACCTATGTATATCCAGGCTGAGCTTGTTTGCAGGGACACTGTTGTGAGACAGCAGAGCCATCAAGTGAACAGTCAGTCAGAATGTGTTTCCTATTTTCTGTGGCTTAGTATACATTGCTGTGATATGACAGGACGTCATATCAGCAGTGTATATGTATGAAAACAGTAACTCATGTTCACACAGTGAGCAGCTGAGCTGAATCTCTAGGTCTTTATTTTTTTAAATACACATTTTTGAATATTGTTACTTATGTTTTTCATCAATACTTCCTACCTAGAATATCAGAAATGTTCTATAATCGTGGCTTCCGCTTAATGACACTAATACTAGCGTGCCCGCAGAGCAACTGCCTCACACTGAAAAACAAGCTAAAAACCAAAATATAAAATCAAATAAAGGTCACCTCTCAGGTTTTACTTGTTAGACTCATGTTTTAATGCCTTTGCTGTCATCTTACATGATAATTGTTTTCAATGATCATTTTCTTTTGTGCTGCCTCGTCACTTGACAGTCCACACTGACAGTCCCACAGGACTGCTCACTGAACGTCTGGAGACAGCAGTGCATCTGTATTTTTATAAAACTGAACCTGGTCTATCTGTCAGTCTGCACCATCATCATCTTCTTCAACATCATTATCATCATCATCATCCTCTAACACAATACTGATTCCTAGAATTCACTCTGAACTTTATATACATCTCTCTGGAGGGGTCGGTTCAAAGAAAAACCTGAAGCATCCAGCTGTACGTGATATTGCATGTTTGTTTTAACATTTTGTTGTGATTCTAGTAACCTTTAGGTTTAATGAGACAGTGTTGTCTTGTCTAGACCCCCCCCCCTTAAACGGATTTTTAATTTAAAGGTCATGTGATCTGGGTCATCATTAAACCATCATTAAAATCATTGGACAGAGGTCACTTCCTGTTAGTCTGCACTGTTGAAAAACTGATGTAAGCATGGGAATATTTAACTGACACACAATCGGAAAATTCACTCCATCCTGTGTCGTCTGCCTTCAGACTGTGGCAGCGCGGCTGGCGGCGTGGAGGAGGAGGGTGAGGCGGAGGCTGGATGGATCGAAGGTGCAGCCATCCTGCTGTCTGTGGTCTGTGTGGTCCTGGTGACGGCCTTCAACGACTGGAGCAAAGAGAAACAGTTCCGCGGCCTCCAGAGTCGCATCGAGCAGGAGCAGAAGTTCACGGTGGTCCGAGGGGGGCAGGTGATCCAGATCAATGTGTCCGAGATTGTCGTCGGAGACATTGCACAAGTCAAATATGGTGAGAGAACAAAAAGCATTCACAGATCTATAGAAGAGCTGGCCACTGGTTCAGCGTCAGGTTAATCCAAGTCAGAGCTGGATATCAAACCTCTACATACATAACCTTGCTGTGTCATTCAATGATGTTTATGTTTATTTCTCAAAGTAAGGTATCAAAAGATGTGTAGTTTTGATATCAGTAGTGAAGTTCAGGTTGAAAGAAACTTTTTTACAATACACCTTCAAGCGACCATGCTTCGTTTCTTAAAAAGAAGGACTTAACGGCTTAGTGTTTGTTTGGGAAGGTTGCACGTACAGTATTTTATGGCATCTGTCTCTTCTTTCTTTCCAAACTGTTTAGAGAAATTATAAATCATTTTAGCTTTCTATTGACAACAGAATAATCTTATCATTTCAGCATAACAACAACTTTCTTCCAGGGATCATTAAATGTCAACGTGAACATCAGACTATAAAATATTCCTATAATAGTTTTGTAGGTAGTGATATTGTGTCTGTAGTGGTCAACAGTTTACAGTCTAGTGACTGACAAATTATAAAATCCTGATGTAACAGAAAAATTATAAAATCCTGATGTAACATGATGACCTGATGACGATGACTGTTACCACAGTGTACCTCTGTGTGCTGATGTTCCAGGTGACCTCCTCCCTGCTGACGGCATCCTGATTCAGAGCAACGATCTGAAGATTGATGAGAGCTCTCTGACCGGAGAGTCAGATCATGTCAAGAAGAGTGTCAGTGAAGATCCCATGATGCTGTCAGGTGCTTCATTCACATCAAATTATAGCCAAGTTCAATGTGACCTGAGCTGTCACTGTCGGTTCTTACCAGCTAATTTCCACTGCTGAATCTGAGCGTCTCTCTGGGTTTCACACTCTTCCTACACTGAAATAATACAACTTTGAACTACCTGGAATACTGAAGAAATGTCAAGGTGTCAGTATTTTATGCTACCTGTGTGAAAAGTTCATGGCGGTTTCATGGTGATTGTTTAAGGAGGAACTATCCTATTGGACCAGACCTCTAATACCTGTTCCACAGACATTCATTCATACAAAATTCAAAACATTAGTCTGCAGCCACAGTAACTGCACATGACTGCTTATTGATGATTGGCTCATTGAACTGTGCTCTACCAATGACCCAATCACATCCTCTTCCTCCGTTGTAGTTTTTAGGGGAATTAACAATGGTATAATACTTCACGCTCCTTCTCTCTCTGTCCTTCTCTCCCACAGGTACCCACGTAATGGAGGGCTCTGGCAAGATGGTGGTCACTGCTGTAGGTGTGAACTCTCAGACTGGCATCATCTTCACGCTGCTCGGTGCTGGTGAGGAAGGTGACGGTGATGGTGAGGAGAAGGCAGAGAAAGAGAAAAAGAAGAAAGAGAAAGAAAAGAAGAAAGAAGAGCAGAAAAAGAAAGACAAGAAAGACAAGAAAAGTAAGTTCAGCGTACAAGGGAACCTGTTTCTCTTCAGCTGGTGCATTTTGGATTTCACTTCAGTCCATTTGTGTGTTTGACCGTTGAACCAGCTTTATACTCTGTCCGAACCTTATGTTGGATGATGGGATACAAGGAAAGGGCCTGTCCATCAGGAGCAGTTTTGGCTCAGTCTTGCTCAAGACCACTTAAACGCACTGACTCATAGAGATGCTGTCTCTCTGCTTTTTTACTGGCAGTCACATGTACCTGACTTTACTTGCTTTTTTGGGGGTTAACACAGCTGTTCAAAAAATTCAAAAGCAGAGTATTTGTACGTATTAAGTTATAAAAAATATATCATTTTTGGCCATTTTAATGTTTTATTAATGTTTCTTCCATATGGATAACTAACTAACAGCTGTTGCATGTTTTTCCTTACCAGGTAAAAAAGATGACAAAGGCAAGAAAGGTGAGCAGTACATCTGTGCTTCAGTAGTGCGAGTTACCATATATAACTCTGAGTGAATGTGAAGCTTATATTGAGCAGCAGCAGCTTTATTTCATCTGTCCATCAGTTACCTGAGGCTGGCTGGTTTATTCACAGCTGGTCACTGTGGGCTCTGGTTCCTCCACCTCATGGCAGTACTGAGGTGTAGAAGATTAGTTTTGTGGCTGGAGCTACCTTCTCATTCATGCTCTTAATCATCCGTCATGTTGGCAGTATTTATAGTACATGGTACTGTTTTCATTGGTCTTTCTCAGCCTGTGTTCATGTCTGTTCTCGTGCTCTTATGAAATGTCAGGAGTTACAGCCGAGCAAGCATTTCACATCAGCCCGTGGTGATGGTGGAGGATATAAGTAGTGATGCATCAATCAGACTCACAGTGACATGATGAAGCTCATTTGTTTTGACCATGTTGTAATCAGTCCACATTAAACCTACGTGTTGGTTTACAAGAGGTAGTTCTGATGAGACTGGTCAAAGATCCTGCAGGAGATCAGGAATCTTAGGTGGATCTCAGTTTCTGAAGTCAATCAGAATCCTGGTTCCCCCTGGTTCAGTCGTATTTCCCGGTCCCTGGCAGGTTGTACCGGTTCCTTGTGGTCCCCACATGGTGCAGTGTGCATCCCTATGGTCTGAGCAGCAGCAGCAGGTGCTTCTGACTGATGGTGATTAGGACCAAGCAGATTACCAGCCTTAAGCTCGGCAGCTGCTTTCTTCTCCTGCCTGCTGCTGCTGCCTGCCTGTCCACTAATAACCTCATTACTGAGCTGGGATCAGCACACTCACATGTACACACACACACACACACACACACACACACACACACACTCACACACACCCTCACTCTGTCACAGAGGTACAGTGTCACTTGACTCTGTTAAAGTTTTGTTTATTGTAACTATGGTGATCCAGAGGGAACGGAGATGAAATAGTCTGGTTAGTTTCTTAGTAAGTTAATTTGGAGGTCTATTTGTAGTTAACCTGCACAGCACAACAAACCCAGACTGGGATTAGACAAACACCACAGCATCATGGTTGTCTTGTCACACCCTCTGACTGACTGTTCACTCTGATTCACTTCAGTCGGTTTTACTATGCAGATCTTTTTAATTACTGTTTGGTTCCAGTCAATGAAATTCAACACTTCTTGCAGATGTTTTGCATTAAAAGTCAGCAATTTTTTTCATCTCTTTTTTTTTTTTTTTTTTTAAAGACTCAAACATTGATGTAATACTGGGTTGTATTTTAGAACGAATGGTAGATCAACATAAATAAAACTGGCTTGTCTTGACTTGAAGTATCAGTAGCAGTGGTTTTGATTATTTCTGTGTAAACACCCGAATGCTTTACTGGCTTCCTGTCTCCTGTGTAGGAAAAAACAAGGACGGAGCCAATGTGGAAATGCAGCCGCTCAACGAGGACGGAGAATCAGAGAAGAAGAAAAACCTGCCAAAGAAGGAGAAGTCTGTCCTCCAGGGGAAGCTGACCAAACTGGCTGTGCAGATCGGCAAAGCAGGTACAAACAGAGAATCTGATAAATTAGGAACGGTGTGTGTGACTGCCCAGAAATGCAAGAGTGACATATATTGTATATTTTGCCAGAAAATGGAGCTTTGATGTCATTATGTCCCTGCCCAAAAATTCCAGCAGCAGCTGATGAATCTATGATTACTTTTACAGTGCAGATCTGTTCATTTCCCCCAACTCGTTTAAAAAAATGAGCTGGATTCAGGCAAATCTCTTATTTTAGATTGGTGAGGCTATCACATTTGAGAGAGATGTTTGGATTGGATATTTCCACATCAGTGAAAAGTAGAGCCCATCTGATACTGGATTTTTTTGGGCCGATGTTGATGCAGATTTTTGGGTAAAAAAATCCCAGTATCGATATATATCGATACCGATATTAGGGTGATTGCGGTCATTGTTTATCAACTTTCCAGCAGCGAATTTCACAAACTAGAGAGCAAGTTACCGTGAAGGCACAGGTTGATTCTGCACCACCGTCTGCTGACCTGTGATGCGTCCTCTGCTGCATCAGCTGCAGACAGTCCTGAGAGGACTGTGAACAGTGGAGTCGGAGCACTCTCTGCTGGACAAACTATGTGATTACACCATTTCTGAATTACCCAGCATCATACGAAGCATCTTTTTCTACATTATGTTCTGTTAAAAAAAGTTCTCATGCTGGTGCATATCCAACAACATGTATGCTGATCTGTGATAGGCCAAAACTGGCCAATGAAAACAGCCAGCCAATATATCGCAGATCAAAAGGAGTAACAGCTGAAAGGGAAGTAGGACAGTGGAAGAGAAGACACTATGTTCTCCATGGAGACATGAGCACAGGCCGCAGAGGGTCTGCGACACCATTGCTGCACGTACCTCATATGTGATATGTCCCATGTGGGCTGCACAAGGCATTGTGCAACGGTGTGATTTGATTGGACTGTGGCTGTGTATTATTTGTCTGTACACATAAAGTATGGAAAGTTTCTGCATTTAATACAAATTACAACCCTTAGAAAACTACAACACGGGTCTGTGTCCACAGGTCTGTTTATGTCGACTCTCACCGTCCTCATCCTCATCACTCGCTTCCTGATCGATACCTTCTGGATACAGGAGGTTCCCTGGGCCAAAGAGTGTGTGCCCATCTATGTGCAGTTCTTGGTCAAGTTTTTCATCATTGGTGTGACCGTGCTGGTGGTGGCTGTGCCTGAAGGTCTTCCTCTGGCTGTCACCATCTCCCTGGCCTATTCAGTCAAGGTGTGTTTGCATACAGCATTATACAGCTTGTCACCTTAAGCATATGCAGTTTCTCTGTATACAGACTTACACAATGAGTCAGACTGAACACATTCTGAACGCAGTTTTTACAGTTATTTATTATTACCGTTGATTGGAGCAGTGACCCTCCTTGAAACGGCCGAATAGGCCCATTTTACCCTGTCCAGGTTCATGCCACAAATATCTAGTAAATTCAGAATAAAGCCCTCAAGGCTCAGGTAACATTGCTCTCCTCTTTTGTCAGAAAATGATGAAGGACAACAACTTAGTCCGCCACCTGGACGCCTGTGAGACGATGGGCAACGCTACAGCCATCTGCTCCGACAAGACGGGCACACTCACTATGAACCGCATGACAGTGGTTCAGGCCTACATCGCAGGAAGCTACTACAAAAAGGTGCCGGAGCCGAACATGATCCCTGCCAAGACACTGGACCTGCTCATCCTGGGCATCGGGGTCAACTGCGCCTACACCACCAAGATTATGGTGAGCTGTAAAAATAGCTGTCCATTCAGGAAGCTCTGTGATTTAAGCATTTGGCTGAGAGTGCAGGTTTGGAGAGCTGCCACAGCAGCTCAGGACTCATCTGATCAGTGCCTCCTGAATCCACTGCACGGATCAGTGCACAGAGCAAACAGGTTCAGGTGCAAGAGTTGTTTCTTTTATCAGTTTCCTTTCTGTCAGTTCACAGCTGAAACAATCAATCATTTTCATTATCAATTAGTCTCATGATTATTCTCTTCTATTCTCTATTTTTGCTTGAAAAAACACAAAACATAAATCCTGGAACCATGAAAAGTAATGTTTGTTGAAAGTTGTGTCTCATTGCTGCTGTTGTATTGATGTTGTTGTCATGTGCTGCTCCCTTTGTGATTTTAATGTATACACCATGTAAACAAGCTGAAATCTTGTGCTGTGATTTAACGTTCTTTCTGCTGCTGCTTCCTGCAGCCTCCAGAGAAGGAGGGCGGGCTACATCGCCAGGTGGGAAACAAGACTGAATGTGCCTTACTGGGACTCACCCGCGACCTGCACCGAGACTACCAGACTATCCGCAATGAAATCCCAGAAGAGAAACTATATAAGGTCTACACCTTCAACTCTGCGAGGAAGTCCATGAGTACCGTGCTAAAGAACCATGATGGCAGCTACCGAATGTTCAGCAAAGGGGCCTCAGAGATCTTGCTCAGGAAGTAGGTTAACTGCTGCTGCTGACACAGCTCTGTGCTCATTCAGAGGACAATCACATGACTCTGTCCTGTGGTTCCAGGTGCTGTAAGATCATGATAGCCAACAGCGAGACCAAAGACCTCAAACCTCGGGACCGCGACCACCTGGTGAAGAAAGTAATTGAACCAATGGCTTCAGAGGGCCTAAGGACCATCTGCCTCGCCTACAGAGACTTCCCCGCTGCTGACGGAGAGCCTGACTGGGACAACGAGGCCCACATCCTCAGCGGCCTCACCTGCATCGCCGTGGTTGGTATTGAGGACCCTGTGCGACCTGAGGTATGTCAGCCTTGTCAATCGCGGTAAAAATACACAGAGCACAAGTCACTACTCACAGAACATCTGGAGAGGATCTTCCTAAAGCACTATAGACAGTTCCTATGTTAAGACTCTTTTGTGTTTGATATAAAAGCACCACATGAGGCTTTTTAACTGTTAAAATCAACTCCTAAATGTGTGAAATCTTAAAGGACTGACAGGAGTCTGTCTGTATTTAGAAAAGCAGACCTCAAAACCTCAGCGTGAGAAGTCTGACTCCTGTCTGTGCTAATGTTAAAGCTCCAGAGGTAACCTGTTACGAGCTGCAGCACTTCTTCAGCGTTCTGTTGGAGGAGACCTGTTTTGGGAATGCTTGATGACACTGAATGTCTTAAAAGAAACAATTCTGACTGTCCAAAAATAAATAAAATAAATAAACTGACAGTTTGGGATGCAAATAGACTACATGTTCTGTTCTGTGTCCAGAGAACTCTGTGAACTTCAACATGTATCACTCTCTACTTGTTTTCTTCTCTGTTGTTGCTCTCATCAGGTACCAGAAGCCATTAGAAAGTGCCAGCGAGCCGGAATCACTGTCCGCATGGTGACTGGAGACAACATCAACACTGCACGAGCCATTGCCATCAAATGTGGCATCCTGCAACCTGGAGACGACTTCCTGTGTATGGAGGGCAAAGAGTTCAACCGACAGATCCACAACGAGCTGGGAGAGGTCAGACAAACACACGCTGGACAGTGTCTGTCCCAAACTGGACAGTTCTCTGTCAGTCTAACGCTCCATGACCTTGTCATGTTGTTTGTTCATGTTGTGGTTGTAATGGACACTGAAGCATTTAGAGGCAGTGGTTCCCAGGGTTTTGTTTTGGGATTTTTTGAGTTTTATCTTGTTCTTTCCACAGCTGTCTAATCAAAGAGTGATCTTCCTTCTCAGACTGTTTCATTTCAATAGTGTTTAAGGGCCTGAAAAGATAAGATTTTCTCTTGTGTCCCCTTGTAGGGGGGGACCCGCCACTGCTGTAAGGGACACTAGCATCACTTTATTCTGATAAACTGTTCAGTTTTGCAACTGAAACTTAATTACGTCTTCTCTTTTTCCCTGCAGATTGAGCAGGAACGTATCGATAAGATTTGGCCAAAGCTGAGAGTCCTCGCCAGATCATCGCCAACAGACAAACACACTCTGGTCAAAGGTGAGACACACTTTAATCAGGTAAAAGAGGCCGGGGTGGGGCGGTGAGACAAATAGTCAGATAGATGTAGTGGTTAGACAGTTTCAAAATGCATTCCATACATGTAAACATTAAAATCAGTGAAAAAGACACTGTAAACGCGTGAATAATGAAAATGTGTGCATTTTACAAATTCAAGGCAGTCCTGATATAAAATTGAAACAAAGAGGAAAAGCAGTCTCAGCTGATTTTAATGGTGGTCAGAGTCAGGCCACCCCGTCTGAGACTGTGTGTCGTTCTCTCAGGTATCATCGACAGCACGGTGCTGGAGCAGAGGCAGGTTGTTGCAGTTACTGGAGACGGGACAAATGACGGGCCTGCCCTCAAGAAAGCAGATGTTGGCTTTGCCATGGTAACAGTTGTCGCTAATATCCAACTGCTGTTTCTAGATAACTTGGTAACATTCAAGGAAGTTTTTGTAAACAGTTATCAGCACATAAAGAACACACAACGTCTAATGAATTTACTTGTTAATATGAGCAGAAAGACAACAGACGAATCCTAGACTTCCTGTGGATACGCCTCGGTCTGAACCTCAGCTCAGGATCAAGTTTAGCGTCAGGTTTAGTTATGATGACTTACATGCTGTGTTCTGCAGGGCATTGCGGGAACAGATGTGGCGAAGGAGGCGTCTGACATCATCCTGACAGACGACAACTTCATCAGCATCGTGAAGGCCGTGATGTGGGGCAGGAATGTCTATGACAGCATATCCAAGTTCCTGCAGTTCCAGCTCACCGTCAACGTAGTCGCCGTCATCGTAGCCTTCACCGGAGCCTGCATCACCCAGGTCAGAGCCAGCATACACTGCCGCTGTCTGAAGGTTGGACAAAATAACAGGAACAGGAAGCTGCAACACACAATCACTATAACTAGTCAAAAGTCTAATATAAAGTCATAACATCATAAAGTCACAACCAAAACCTTCAGAGATTCATCAAACACTAAATGCAGAAGAAAAGTTTTAGTCAAAGATGTTTGAATTGAATTGTTTGTTTATTGCTGTCGTCTGATGGTTGTTTTCTTGTTTTTAGTGGATGAACCTGGTCTTGTTCCTGTTCTAAATGACATTTAAAAAAACTTCTGGCTGATGGGGCTTGTTGTTTCTCTGCTGACAGACACTGACTGTGGGTTCGTGTGTGTGTTTCTAGGACTCTCCTCTAAAAGCTGTGCAGATGTTGTGGGTCAACCTGATCATGGACACCTTCGCTTCACTGGCTCTCGCCACTGAGCCGCCGACCGAAGCGCTGCTGCTTAGGAACCCGTACGGCCGGAAGAAGCCGCTCATCTCCCGCACCATGATGAAGAACATCCTGGGACACGCCGTTTACCAGCTGACCATAATCTTCACCCTGCTCTTCCTTGGTCAGTGAACGTACCACAGCTTCTTGGTCTGAAACAGATTCTCTGTGTGTTGGAGCCACAGATTGAAATAATTATGTATTAAATGAATTGAAATTGTTGTCCAGATAAGGATATCATGTCCCTACTCTGGCTGTACAGAAAAGTACGGATCAGGGGAGGTCTTAGACAATAAACCATATATATTTTAAAAATAACACTGGTTTCTTTTAGAGACACTTCTTGAGAAGGGAACTGAAAGTTGATACTGAAGTAGTGAACCGAGTTCTGTCAGCGAAGTGATTCAAAGTCAGGGAGACTTCACCTCTAAGACTCCTGTAGTTACTTACCTGCACCTTGGAACCAGCAGACTCCTGCTGCAAGCCTGTAAATCTAAGCAGGCTGTATATGTTGTGTGTAGATAAGTATACGTGCATATACTGCACATAATCACCTCTGTATGTATAGTGTATAAAATAACTTTGCACACAGCTATGTTTGCTTGTCTTTGCTTGACTTTGTTTTCCTCGTTTTGGATGTAATTTCCATGTTTTCTCTTCCTAAACATTCTTCTTACAGTTGGTAAGAAGTATAAGTACACTGAGAGCCAGATTCCTTGTATGCCTTAAGATACTTAGCCAAAAAAGCTGATTGTGATATTAAGGGGATTTCAGTGGGTTTATTGGAGAAACCTCTTGAACCAAAGTTTAGTTAACAAAGATTCCCCTTAAGAGCAGTTAACTTGTGCAAAAAACATCAAAAAAAATCTTAATATATTACAGTGCACTAAGTCATTTTTAATTATCGTCCTTAAATTCCTTTAACAAAACGTCAGTTCCATCAACATTTGCAAACGAATGTTTTGATTAAAAAAATTATTGAGGGATTTGGTTGATTTCTATGGCTGTTCCGTAATCTTCGTCCCTCCCTCTCACAGGTGAGACTCTGTTTGACATTGACAGCGGCAGGAACGCCCCCCTCCACGCCCCACCCTCTGAGCACTACACCATCGTGTTCAATACATTTGTCCTAATGCAGATCTTCAACGAGCTCAATGCCCGCAAGATTCACGGAGAGAGGAACGTCTTTGAGGGCATCTTCAAGAACCCCATCTTCTGCTCTATCGTCCTGGGAACACTGCTCGTACAGGTAACTTGTGAGGAGCGAGGTAGTCATCACACCTGGTCAGATTCACAATGTTAAGTGATAAAAGAATCCCTGTATCTCATGACTCTGTCCTCCTGTAGGTCGTCATCGTGCAGTTCGGCGGTAAACCATTCAGCTGTGTGAGTCTCACCATCAGCCAGTGGTTGTGGTGTGTTTTCCTGGGCCTCGGCAGCCTCCTGTGGGGTCAGGTGAGACACTTTTTTGATAGTATATCAGCTTTATTTTGATAGTACATATTAGACAGGAAATGAGCGGAGAAAGAGAAGGGATGACATGCAACAAAGTTTTCCAGCCAGACTTGGGTGCATTGTGAATACATGGTCTGCATCTTAACCCCCACATAACATCTGCAGTCGGGCCACAAGGAAACATTACGCTCCAGCAGAAACACACTGTGCATCTTTCCTCATCAAACCCTGACATACCCACAACGACAAGGTGCTGGTTTGAATTAAAACACCTCTCCACATGTGTGTGTGTGTTGGGTAATATAATGTATACAGTATAACATGAAAATGATCATCAGTGGTCTCAGTAACATTTTCAGGTCACAGAGCTGTGGAGGAATAGGAACTGCTGCTGTTGTGTCTGACAGGGGTGGAATATTTGTGTTGGTCTCTCTCCCAGCTGGTGTCCAGTGTCCCCACCAGCTGGCTGAAGTTCCTGAAGACAGCAGGTCACGGCACACAGCAGGAGGAGATCCCTGAGGACGAGCTAGAGGAGATGAAGGACCTGGATGCCATTGACCATGCTGAGATGGAGCTGAGGAGGGGCCAGGTGCTCTGGTGCCGTGGCCTCAACCGCATTCAGACACAGGTATTTTAGCTGTTAAATTTGTTCAGGTAACTGGCTGTTCTTTCTGTGAAGCAGGTGCCTATGCCGTTAGGTACAGTAGATAAACCAGGAGGCTTATTCCTGTTTGGACAAATAATTTAAGGTTATTTCTGCAAAACTGAAGTTTATTTGGTGGCAATGCTGCTCATTCTGACATTTGTAGGAGAGCAAACTGTTATTATGATCTGTGGTCAGAATGGTTTTCAGAATATGAACCAGGGAGCAAACACCAGAATTTTCCTTTAACATTCTTTGACACTCTCAGCTCCTCCATTAAACCCTTAACCGTGGCCCGCTCCCTCTCGTCTCTCAGATCCGTGTGGTGAACGCCTTCAGAGACAGCGTGTCTCCCTACGAAGGTCTGGAAACGCCTGAATCTCGCAGCTCCATCCACAACTTCATGAGCCACCCCGAGTTCCGCATCGAGGATTCAGAGCCTCAGATCCCCCTGATCGATGAGAACGAGGGCGAGGATGACCCCCCCACCAAGCGAAACTCCATTATCATCCCACCACCGCTGACCGGACTGTCCAACCTGCCACCGCTCCCTTCCTCGCCCAGTCAGAACAACAATGCCATGGGCCGCATCGTCCCGTTGCATAAGGATGCCTCCAGGTCTGGTCTGATCCCACCCAACTCAGCGGGGCTGCCACCGTGTCCAGGGAGCCCCCTGCACAGCCTGGAAACCTCACTGTGAAACCCCTTTCCCTGACTGACCACTTCCTGTTACAGTGGTCTGTTCTGTTCGTACTGTGTTCCTGATGGCGAGAGCTCTGCTCCTTCTGAGAGCAGAGGAATGAAAAAACATTTTAAAAACAGAGTCATCTGATTGTTGCTCATCAGGAGTTCCCCTGCTGGTTTTTAGATCCCAGGAAGCAGAAATGTTTCCACATGTGTTTGTTGTTGTGTTGGAAGTGGCAGCAGCAGGTTCACACAGACTGTTTTCTTCCTTCCTGTTGTTTTCCTTCTTTACTTTGATGAACTCTGCAGTTGTTATTTAGGTGGAGAGTGTTTGTGAAGTGGTCAATCAATAATCAGTTTCTGATCTGTAAATATTGATGTTGATGTTCAGACGTAGTCAGGGCTCGTTTTAATCTGCAGTGTTTCAGCAGACGAGCTGATGTGAGCTGAAGGTGATGAGTTAAAATTAGTTTGCATTGAGGTTTAACTTAAAGGGCAACTGTTATGGTGTTCCTTAATGTCATATATATTTAATGTTAAAATGTTGGATGTTCATATTACACATGGCCAAAGTTTCAAATGATATGAAATGATCAAATGAAAGTAATCCCTCTGAGACGAAAGCTCCAGCGTCAGTTTGCTCTGAACGCTAGTTTCCAAACTTTCCAAAGTCTTTTTTTCTACTTTCGTGGTGCGCTGATGTCAGCCCGTCGAATTTCTTTATACGGTCATCCGCTCCAAGCAAATTACCAATGGTGCAGGTTTACAATACAGTCACTCAGCGACAGCAGGATAGCATTTTTCTAGCAACATTAGCTTTGGTTGTTCCTGACAGCACATTTTCCACATGTATACTTATTAACAGGGGTAGATACAGAAACATGTGAATATACGGATCGTGACTGAAAGACTAAATCCACTGTAATGTCACACAATAAGCAGGTAATGGGTGTAATATTTACCAAAGAGACATCCTGCTGTAGTCTTTGTTGCTTTGGCTGTTCGTGCTGTCCACTCTCATGTTCCGGATCTGATTCTGGTTCAGACCTGTACAATCGGATTTTGGAAGTTGCCATTTCCAATCAGTTATGTTCTGTTACTCAGTAGTTTTTTTTTTTTTTACTGTTTGTTTTCAGAACCTCCACACAGGTGAGAGGGGAAGGCGGTACTGACGCTTGGCAGGTGGCCAGTCAGAAGAAAGTGGGCTTTTAGGGAGGGGGGGCCTTAAAGATCCCAGAGCTAATATTGCCTGTTTCAGTCTGAGGCCTCACTGAGGGGCTGCATAACAGGCAGTATGACAGAGGTCTTCAACCTGTTCCTCAAAGGGCCGTGTGGCTGCAGGTTTTTGTTCCAACCAATGAAGAGCACACAGTTTGACCAATCAACTGTCTGAAGACTGAGATCAGCTGATTAAATGAGTCCAGTCTGGTGTGCTGCT
>JBBMJY010000021.1:23709418-23725894 GCA_037833715.1 Toxotes lorentzi | reverse complement strand
TCCAGTCTGGTGTGCTGCTGCTTGGTTGGAACAAAAACCTGCAGCCACACGGCCCTTTGAGGAACAGGTTGAAGACCCCTGCAGTATGAGATAAATTACTTTTTTTTTTTTTTAAACTGTGAGCCATGCAAAGCTACACTAGCTACTCCCAAAATAAGGATATAGAGCTGGAAATGGGCATAAAAGGTCCCCTGTAAGGATCTGTGACTGCAATGTGTAGAGTCAGTCATCTTCAGTGGGGAGGGGGGGCTGTGTTTGTAGACAGAAATGTTTAAATGTCTAATGTCTGGATTTTACTCTAGTATTTTTGTAAAAAAAAATGTTTTAGGTTGTTTCAAAAGGTGTAAAACCAAAAGTTATTAAAGTTAAAAAACAATTTTGGAAGCAGGGTGTTTGTGACAGCTTCTACCGATGATTCAGTTTCTTCAGATGGTTAAAGTCACTTCAAAGACATGTTGACCTCCAGACGGGAAACAGTCAGACAAGTCAGACGGTTAGAAGATTAAAACTGCTCCAACAAATTTTTAGTGACAATCAATCAGAGATTAAGAAACCAGAAGAAGACCGAATGAATAAATCAAAGCAGCCCATTATTTTTCACACTTACAGTCTGGGACCTGTACATCTGCAGTCGTGGGCCACTGAGGGGCTCACAAGTCGTTTTTTTTTTTGCGCTTCAAGTCTCTGATGGTTGTAATGAACTTTCTATCATCTGCTGCAGTGGAGACATGGAGCCAAACTCTCCACACGCTCCTTCAGCGCACACCCTCTGCATGGATTCCACATCATCCCAGTAATCCTCACTTATTTCACCGAAGCCGTCTTCACCATCCTCACTGTGAAGCCTTTTGTACACATAAGGCGATCACAAAATTACCTGATAGAAGAGCGACATGTGGCTGCGCCCGGTATGTGGCTCTCAGGTAACGTTACGTCACCGTAGAATAGGTAATAATTAGCTCAAGACCATATGAAGCAAATGTCGAACTACCGCCACTTAGTTGTCAGCAAATAACGACCCTGCATTTTCATTTGTATTCAAGACCTGAGAGTTCAGCCAACAACTAACAGTTTCCGCTTTTATACCCCGAAGCCAGCTTTAACTCTGTGAACTATAATACCCACAATTCCGTGCGCGCCATCGTCATACACTTACAGCCAATGGCTGACTGCGCCTGTCACGTGACCAGTGGCGCAGCAGATTTGAATTGTTTGTGTAATTGTGTGTTTTTGCGTTTGAATGCGGAGCAAAAAAAAAGAAGATCTGTGAGTTTTCAGGAAAACTTGAGGTTTGTAACTTTCACTTTAATGAAACCGTGACCCGGTGCGAGACCTGCGAGCCGCAGAATGAACCAAACTTCGTGTTAAAACGACCAGTTTAAATCTCATGTCAGTTACCGTTTGATTTAGGTGGAGAACTAACGGGTTAGCAGGCTAACGTTGCAGTTAGCATGAAGCTTAAAGCTCAAAGTCATCTTAAATTTGGTTTGCGTAAATTATTGTTCTAATAGTTTAATTTGATAGTTGAATGTGTCGCTGCAGGTCTGATCCGAATCAAACTGTTTCCCACAGAGAAGAAACAACGGCGGGATGGCCTGTCGAGCTAGCAGCGGTAGGTTAACACTCACTGACCCTGAATCAGCTTTTAGCCAGTCAGCGCCATGTACGTGTGATTCATTAACCGTGTTTGTGTCTGAACAGATCTGTTCTTTCTGCCTGACGAGAAGTTTGACTTCGATGTTTCACTGTCACCTGCCAGGTAAGAGGCACATGTCGGTTACTGATTAACTCGACGTATGAACAGGTAATCAAATAATCCTAGCCTTTGAGCCATAAACACGTTTGAATAGATGAAGTCCTTTAAAACTACATACAAAAGAATGTAAATATGGGAAACTGCAGACTAGAACAATCCTGAACCCACTCTGTCCCTCCACCGACCTCAGGAGGTTATACTTTCACTGAGCACTTTATTAGGAACACAATACTATGACTGAGTAGTTCCTTCCTCTGAGGTTCTGCTCCATGTTTACACATCAATTCTGCAGATTTGTCAGCTGCACATTCTCCTGTTCTACCACATCCCAAAGGATGGGATTTAAAAAGTTGGTTTCATTACAGGAAAACATTGGTCAACAACTGGAACTGCATGAAATGGAAGCTTTAATGACCTTGAGATAAAACAGTCAGGAATCGTAGTGATTGTCACAAATAATAAAAACAGAAATTTACAAAAATGTAGCTCTGTTTTGGAGCTCTCTTCATTCCTCTTGAGTTTGCAGGTGTGAGTTTCATCTCTCTGTTTTGATCCATCATTGCTGTGAGCTGTTTGTCTCTCTCTGCTCTGCAGCTCCAAAGGTGAAGAAGACGAGGATGAGGTGTTCATAGGTCCGGTCAGTCATAAGGAGAGGTGTGTTTCCGTTAATGTGGTATCTGGGCTCGAGGATGGTGGCAGTGGAGTGCGGGTGAGCTGGAGCCCGCTGACTGGAGACCAGCTGGAGGCTGTGTGTCAGGAAGCCCACCAACTAGCCACCCAGCTGCAGAGCGGTGAGCCGAGTCTGTTGCACGGCGAGGACGATGAGACCTCCACTGCAACCCCCACAGAGGAGTTCATCCAGGATGCAGAGGCCAAACTGGACGTGCTTGGTCAGACTGCCAGCGCGCTCAGCCCCATCAAACGGCAGACCTTCTGCGTGCAGGACAGTCCCATGAAGCAGCTGCCCCCTGCTGTCCAGCGACGCGTGCTGAGAGGAAGCAGCACCAATGCAGCTTTATCCACCCGTCTAACCGCCACCAACAAGGCTTCATCCACCCGCCCCACCAACACTAATGTAGCCTCAGCCGCCTGCCCTGCCTCTAAAGCTTCATCCACCCGCCCCAGTGCCAGACTCAGCACCTCCAGCCCTGTTGCTGGGGCCAAGGCTCAGCCCAGGACGGCACTGCGAGGGAAAGCTGCACTGGGTGTCGGTGTCGTGCTGCCGAATAAACCAGCTGCCCCGCTAACTTCCTGTTCAGCCAGCAAGAGCAGAGTGGAGAAAAACAGATTGCAGCCACCAAGCAAAGTAGGAAATAAGTTTGTTTTCTACTTTCCAGTTCACAGGTGAAACATTCAGTTTGTAAAGCACCAGAAATAATGACAGGATCAATGACGCCATCTGGTGTCAGCCTGTAACAGCAGGTCCCATATAAGCGTTCTCCACTGCAGGAACTCACCAACCTGAGCTTACAGAGCTGTGGGACTGTTGGACTAGCTGAATACATCCCACTTTATTAATGTTGTGTACATGCACAAACTAATGGTTATTTAATAGTAAGTTTTGCAAACTGTGCAAGAACTTTCCCCCCAGCAGGCGGAGATCAGTGGAAACACAAAGACATGATGGCACGGCTCATTCAGGGCCTGCAGTGAAGAGTAAACTTTGTTTCCTCACCTTTTTGTTCTTGTTCTTGTTTCTCTTACCAACTTTTGAAAGTTAAACTTCCTTCCTGGGAATCAATAGTGCTCTTTTAAACAATAGCTTTGTATTTTGAGAAATACACTGATTCTTTCAGACTGATACCACTCACATCTGCACGGTAAACAAGAAGCTGCAACCAGTTAGCTTAGCTTAGCAGGGGGAAACGGCTAGTCTCTGTGGAAGGGTAACATAATCCTTGATGAATGAAGATGTGTCCTTGTCACCTGTCGGCTCTTTTTTCAGGCGGTGGGGGCTTGGAGGCGGAGCCCAACCTCTCGTCCCTCCAGCAGGGCTGAGTCTTATGAGGATCTGCTCTCCGATTCGACGAGCGTGGCCTCTGACATCAGTGACTCGTCCCTCAACTCCAGCCAGCTGGGAAAACGCACACTGGCTCCACCCACCAAGGTAGCACATCTGTCCTCTGTGACACAGATGCCAAAACTAACTGTGATTGGTTTATTGTGGAAATCTGCACAGACAGTTCCACCTGTTGGACAGAGTCAGACACTGATGACTGATATTTCCTCCATCAGAGGAACCCGTCAGGTGTGAAAGCTCCACCCCTTCAGAGCAGGAAGGTGATGGACAGGAGGAACACATCCTCGTCTTCATCCTCAGTGTCCAGCTTCAACTCCAGCCTGTCTCTGTCCCCTGCTAAAGGTACGCTAACTGCCAGCAGTTAACGGCCAACTCAAACGTCTACAGTGCCAGTTGTCTGTGTCCCTCACTGAAGCTACGCTAACAGCTAACTTTCAGCTAAGTTACTGGTCTGTGTGGTTTTTCACTCTAAAAGCAAACCCCATTTCTTTTGTCTTTTATTCAGTGATAACAGGATGGTTTAAGGACTTTTTGTTTACATGTATAAAACTTAAAAGACATAAATCAGATATGGAGAGGAGCAGAACCACTGAGTTTAATGTAATGTACACCAGGTTTAATGTTTTTATTTTGTCTATTTATGGCATTTTTTAAAGATTTATTTTTGCCATTTTGCCTTTGATAGTTGACAGTTTAGAGAGCGACAGGAAACAAGGACAGAGAAACAAACCAGCTAACAACCCTACTCTTCATCATCCAATCAGAACGTGCAGCAGAACAGGTGTTGTGTCTCCTCTCAGGTAAACTGAACTCTTCTCTAAACCGGAGTCTAAGCGGCTCCACTGGCCCCGCCCCCAGCAGCATCAACAGACCGACCAATCACAGCAAACCATGTCGCTCCACTGTCTATGCCGCCGCAGAGCCAGCGTCCTCCACCGCCGGCCGCCGCTCGCTGTCCGCCCAGGCCAGGAATCTGTCTGAGGCAGAGGGCATCAAAGCCATCAGGTCCACACCTCTGAAGAGAGCTGAGGCCACGCCGCTCCAGGTGACACCCGCCAAGAGAGTTTTGGAGAGGACGGCCTCCGTCCCCCCCACCGCCTCAGTCCGCCCACAGAGCGGATTGAAGGCCAAACCCAAACCTGAGGCCCTGGTCATACCAACGCCCAGCGGAGGAATCAGAGGAGTGCACCGCGGAGACGGTGAGAGATGCCGAGCTGTGTCCGAGCTGTCAGTTTAACGTCTGTTTATTCAGTCTTACATCAATTTGTTTTCATCCTGACCTTCATTCACAGTACTTTTCTGTTTGTGTTCAGACCCAACAAAGTTTGGTTTCTTTAAACCTATCACGGGACGGGAACAGGTGCTGGAACTCCTGAGTTTTACCAACACCTAAAAAATTCAGACCAAACTCCAGAGAGAAAAATATGAATTCTGCTCCTGAAGTCTAAACTCAGCCACAGCAGCCAATCATCAGCTGTGTTGACAAACCATATATTATCGTCAGTTTTGCTTCAGTGCAGTTTTTTTATTTAGCATGATAATCACTGAGAACAGAGCTGCTAAGTAAAACGAAAGACATGAAGAAGAATCAGGACCAGTTCTGCAAATTGCTGGAACAACCGACCTGACAAGTGTCTTTAAAAACGTGTGCCGAGGAGAACATTCAGATTTGTTCCGTTTACTGCACTTCGCATGACATTAACTGATTAAAAAAAAAAAAAAAAAAAAAAAAAGCCCAGGTTTGAGAGTTCAGGACTTCCCCTTCAGAACTGATCAGTTTTAAATGAAATCCTTGTTTCTGTATTTGATTATCTGACACACCCGTCTGTCTTTGTTTTTCATCTCCAGACATCTCAAAGATACTGAAGCCAAAGAGACTGATGTCACTGACCAGCGTGGACAGGTAAACATCATACTACACTACACCACTACCATTGTAAACAGGCCATCAGCTGTACATTTATCATTTATGTGTGTGAAAACACCACAGGTTCCTCTGACTGCTGAATTTGTTCAAGCACTGCAGCACGAGCGTGAGATCCTTTATTTTTTTTTGCTCTTGAGAAACTTGGACGAAGCAGAACAGGAAACCTTATGTCACAATTTGGGTTGTGTCATACAGGGCTGATCAAAACATACGGCCGTACTCATGAGCAGGTGGCATTCATCAGCCTGAAACACGTCATTCAGTGCAGGTTTGACAGGCTTTGTTGACTTGGAACACTCGTTAGATGGAGTCTGACAGAGAAAAGGAAACCGATTTCATGATAACAGCACAGAATATTCTCACGTTGGGTCCAGAGTGAAAGTAAACATAATTTTGTTTTCAAGAAAACTCCTCAGGGAGCGTTTGATTCTAGTAAAATGTTTCTCTGAACAGTTTATCACTCAACACGACATAATGACCGTGACAGGAGAGCTGGATCCGATGAAGCCACAGAGAATTATCAGCTGCTCATTTTCAGATAAAAAGCTCTAAAAAGCAACTGTACGCTACCTGCTGAGCAGACACACAGTTGGATACCAGCTGGTGGAGCATTGAGCAGCCAAAGAGCCCAATGTTTCCCTCAGGAGTTGGTAGAGACCAAAATTAGAGCTAAAAGTGAGGGAATACTGGACTTGGATTCATGAGGTGGATACAAACACGGCTCCAGGTGCACGATCATGTAAATAAACAACTGCTTGCTAACAAGTTCAACGTATCAACTTAAAAGGTGACATTTTGTCAGATTTGTGTCCACAACCTGTTTGCACTGCCTCCAGGTGGACAAAAACTGTTGGTTAATGCAGGTTAAAGTACTGAGAAATTAGGCATTAAATATATTAAGTTTGGTGGTGTCCTCACTAATCACCTTCCTCTCCCGTAGTCTTCCTCAGAAGCCCTCTGCTGGTTCTTCGACGCCCTCTGCTGGAGGCTGCAAGCCGCTGCTGACAAAGGCGCGTCGTCCCTCGGCCCTCCCCACCCCGGTTAGGCGCAGGGTGTCTGCCATTCCGACTCCCACCAACCAGACCTGGCCCGTCAGGCTGCTGCCCAGCTCCGATGCTGCCCCCGCCCCCAGCTCTGCCAGGAAAGAAAGCGGCTACAGGTGAGATACAGTCGGAAAGCTGCTCTGTTACCGTGACAACACACGCATTGGTCTCAGCCTGTCATTTATGTCTGTGTTGTCATTGTTTCTGTGTAGCCCCGCCCCTGCTGACACACAGGAGGCGGAGCCTGTTGAGGCCCCCGACATCCAGCCCTTCTGTCTGGAAGAGGAGCAGCCCCCTGCTGCTCCACCCCGCAGCCCTCCACAGCCCGACCAGTCAGAGAGCACGGATCCTGGAGCACCGAGTCTGGGCCAATCGGAGCCCGTTAGTAACCTGATCGAACTGGAAACTACAGAGGAGAGCAACAGCAAGACACAGGAGGTCAGAGGTCACACTCACTTGTGTACACACACGCCAGTTTAAAGTTTGTGTGACATCAGGTGTCCTGGAACCTGGAACCTAAATACTCAAAAGTCCAGAATATCAAATATTTATGGTCTCCTTGCTTCTTTGAGTCTCAGAGTTTGTGGTCTTATCATGGCTTTTCGGTCTCATCGGTTTGTGGCCTTGTTCCAGGTTGTGTTCTCATCACAGGTTTAAAATCTTTGACACTCCTGAATGTGAACGTGTGACTTTTGTGATTTCATTCAACTATGGTGGCTCTGCTGTCACAGGCTAAAGCTCCAGGTTCACGTACTGAATCCAGAGTCTGGAGGAGCTTTGTCCTCCTCCGTTCAGTCTGATCGGCTGAATCTGTCAGGAGAACCTCACAGATTCTCATCACTCTGACGACCCCTTGGTTCTCCCTTCAGGTTCTCCTGTTGGATCTTCCAGCTCCAGCTCTGCAGCCTCAAGAGAAACTGCTCATCGACCTGACCAACACCCCCGACCTGATCCGCACCAGCAGCAAGGCCTGCACCACAACTCAGGTAACACCTCACACCTGGTTATAGCCACAGACAGTTTGCTGTGACAATGTGACGGCAATGATATGAAGTTATGCTGCATGTCCAAAAGTATGTGGACATCCCTGCCTATGTCCTTCTGTGCACTTTGAGTCTGGGTCTGTTAATGTTGCTCTTTGTCTGCTGAACGTGTCAATAAGCAACTGCTAAGTTCAGCATGTCGACTTAGAAAGTGATGGTTCATCAGTGCTGTGTCAACATCTGTTTCTGTGCCCTTTAAAATCATGTGTATGTACCTGTTAATGATTTAGTAAAGATGTTTTAATTGGAGTTAAACTGACACAATAACATGAAATGCATCCATTGTTTTTTTTTCTGCAGTTAAGGGATTTCTAAATTAAGGGGTGTTTTAAAAGATAAACTCTTATTTCATCGTGCGGCTCTGCCACAGCAGTTTGTACAGTGTGATGTTGAAGGAGGAGGTAGATGTAATTTTAAGAAATTTGAAAAAGTTCATTTAACTTGCTGTTTTTTAGAAAAAGAAAAAAACAAACCAGTTTTATTTGTTTCAGCAGCTGATCGACCTGAGCTCTCCGCTCATCAAGTGGAGTCCAGAAGACAAAAGAGAGAACAATGCCCCGCTCATCAACCTGTCCTTCTGATCCAGATCTTCCTCGACACCTGGATCTGAGGGTCTCTGCAGTGAACTGGACTTAGCGGGTTTCTGTTTTCAGAAACTCTAATAATAATCCAGTTAACAACAAAGTTTTTATCAGTGAAGTCTTGACTAGATCGGAGTATTAAGTTTTAAATTATGAAAATATTCAGAGGTTGCTGAAGATTTTCTGCACCTGATTGTACTTTTCATTGTCTCCACCTCGCTGCTCTTATTATAATGTGTGAATAAATGTTGTTAATGTCACTATTGTAAACGCTGATGGTCCTGTGTGTCTGTGTGCTGCTGACCTCAGTCCACCCACATGGGAACATGAAAACAACAAAATATATGTCAGGCTTAAAACGTGGAAAATGCGACCACATATTAGAACCACACGTTTTCAGACAGTCTCTCCTGGAGGACGTTCGTAGTGCGTTCAGTTGTTCACATGAAAAGTGACGTCTGATCATCGAGCACACTGGCATCGATGCTCTTCAGTGTTCAGACTTGGTCTCTGCTCCCAAATCGTGTTCAGAAGCCAGTGAGGTTTCGGGACACCTGAAGACTTGAATGGACGAACCTTATACTGACGGTTTTAGCCGTGATACCGACATGGTATGCAGCACCAGCATGTTTGTTCACTTCAGGTATCATTCTGAAAATGCTGTCAAAGCAGACACAGATCGAAAGTTGAAGTCTATATGTGCGTGCAAATGTATGTGCTTAAGAATGAGGAAATGGCAATCTGCCAAACTGTTCCTATTAACAAAACTTAACCCACAGCACTGAAATGTGCTGGAAGGTCCAAAGCAAATGTAATTTCAGTGTTGGTGTCTTGCGATCTTTTCCACCTGCTGGCAGGTTATGTGCTACACTTAGACGTTCAGACGTGGTCAGAGACGTGGTCTCAGCTCCCAAATTGCGTCCAGAAGCCAGGCAGGGTTTGGGACGCACCAGATGACTAGACTGGAATTTTTCATCATACTGTTGCCAGTAACTGTCACACTGAAGGGGGAAAAAATGTCCCCTCACCTGTTCATCCATCAACACACCCACAGCAGCAATTACCGTGGAATCCTGATCTGTTTGTATTAGGAGGTGACTGCGTATAAATATGAGCTTCAGTTTCTTTATCCCACTCAGCCAGAAGACTGGACTTTCCTTTCAAAGAAAGGTTTTTATCTTTTGTAGTCTTGGAACTAAGTGTTAATATGGTTGACAGAAACGTTGCACTGGAGGCTTTGTGTGTTCTCTGCAATGCCAACGTCACATCTGTTCAAAAACAAAGATCACAAGCTGCAACCAGTCTGTGGAGCAGCACAACAGGAGCAGCACAGCAGGAGCAGCTGTTCATCAAGCAGTTCATCTGTACTGTCCTGGATGCAGATGAAACCAGGTGATTACTGCCGCTGTGCTTTTTGAAAATGGTGCACACTGTGTTTAAAATTTCAATCAGATGTGAATGACTGCATGAACAGACCACTTAATATCCTCCCCTCACATTACACCCAGGTGTCAAGATACAACTTCACTTGTGTACAATCCGTCTTACAAGGCGGTGAACGTGTAGGTGAACATGTAGGTGGCTCCTACCAACTGAAAGACATTGCAACGGCAAAGAATCACATCATCGATGAGGCAGAGTTCTTCGCCCCGGAGTTTGACTATGATTTCACCAGTCTGATGGACACAGAGGTTTACTGGAGAGGTGGAGAGAAATATGAACGTCCATGTGGTTGGTACCGTTTTGGCCTTAAGGTGAATATGTCTTTGTTTAATTTCACTTACCTTACATTAACTGTAACATGTCTCTTAGTAACACGTTACTGCCCAAAAGTGCTTCATCAGAAACCAACCAAAACCTCTGATGTCACATGATGTGAATGTTTTCTTGCAGGTTCTGGACAAATATGGTAAAAATACCTGGCTGGGAAATAGGTACCGCAGCACCCAGTCAGAGGTCGGGGAGTGGCCTGTGTCCTACCACGGGACGTCGAAGAAAGGAGCTGAGGGTATCATCAAAGGACACTACGAGGTTTGATATATATATATACATACATTATTATCATTGTCCCTGTAACTGCATGACTGAGTCACACGTTAAATTTCAACACAGAGAAACCACCTCTGATATTTCTGCCTTCACTCCATTTGAAATGGAGGTAAATGGACTTCTTTGGAGTTTTATATTTAACTTCAGGTGACTTGTCACACCTGTCCTCACTGGCTCTAGGTCAGTTTCCAGTGTCTGAAATGTTTTGTTTGTTAGTTTAATTTTTACTCAGTAAACACATTCACTGTTTTCCTGCTCATACTTGTATTTAACAGGCAGGTCCAGGGCAGGTGTATGGCAGGGGAATTTATTCTACCCCGGACATCTCTGAGGCGATCCAGTACGCCAAAACATTCACCTCCAACACAACGGGCAAAACCTACAAAGTGATTCTGCAGAATCGAATCAACCCCAAGTACAGAAAGAAATACAACGACAATAAGTACTGGCTGGTTCCTATCCCCGCCGGAATATCAGAAGAAGGAGAGAAGAAGATGGTAGAAGGGGCCATCCGTCCTTATGGCCTCCTGCTGAGAGAGGAGGCCATAAGGACAGAAGAGGGCTGCCTGCTTCTGTGAATTTCCTGTGCTGAAAATGTGCAATATTCTATAAAGCCATAATACATTAAATAAAGTTTGAAAGTAATTTGGAATCAGTGTCTGTCCACACCAAAGTTTGCTTTAGCAAAACTGGTAAATAAAGCAATATTCAACTTCAGAACTGTGTCAAACCTCCAGTGTGTAAGCCAAAAAGGTGTGAGATGAAGTTTAAAATCAGAATGTGTTGGTCTGTTTATTGCTGGTGTGAGGAGAGAGCTTTATTCAGCTGTACACACTTACTTACACGAAGTGAATAAAAATGTCCACGGTGTGAACAACGGTCCTGAATGTGGTTTCCCGGCAGAGAGCCGCTTTCCCTGCTTCGAAAGTGAAAGTGCTTCGGAGTGCAGCTGGAGGTTGAGCGGTGCAGAGTATTTTTGGCTGTGTAAGATGATCCTGGTAGGCTGCCTTTCCCCTTCAGATATAAAGCCCACCCTGAAGTTTGTTCCGTATTTAACCAGAACCAGGACACGATCAAAGAAGAAGAGCGCCCCCCATCAGCACTTTGTTTTTTACTTTTATAAAAAAAACTTTTATTCATTATTCATTTTTTCTTTTTTCTTTTTTTTGACTGAACAGCTTCAGAATGACAGAAGGCCAGGTTTTACTGGAAGCACTGTCCACCCTCTTCGATGCGGGGGTCACATCTGTTCAGTCAGAGAAGTCGCAGGACTCAGACGGTCCTGATTCACAGTCCCTAGGCCAAAACCTGACCATCCTAACCTGCATGGCTGCGCTCATGGGAGGGTTTGTATGCAACTTCTTCCACTGGTTGAGTCTTTGTGTTGATCTGTTGTGTGACCTCTCGATCTCTCCTGTCACATCTGTTTTATGTCTGTTCTCTTGGTTTCATGTTGTTGTACATGTGTAAAAACAAACACTACATTTTTTCTCCACACAGGTTATCTGCTTTAGGAGCTCCACCCACGAAAGCAGGGTATGACTGACTCTCTCTCTCTCTCTCACACACACACACACACACACATTTATATATACATGTATACCTGTACATGCATATTTTGTATTGTGTATGTGAAAAAACAAAAAACAACTAACTAAAACAAAACCTTGTCTCCACACAGTTCTACTCAGACGTGGAAATACATCATTGATGGGGAGGAATTCTTGGATCCAGACTATGACTATGATTTCACTGATGTGAAGGACACGGAGACGTTTTATAGAGGCGGGGAGGTGTACGAACGCCCCTGCGGCTGGAAGCGTTACGCCCTCAAGGTGAAAACAGCTGCAGCTTTCACCTGACTTCACTGAACGCACTGAAATGCGTTCACACTGCACGTTTAAGAGTCTTTTGACTGGGTTACTTAAATGCAGGTCTGACCAGATGTGACCTGGACAGAAAAAAAGATAACTTTTTTTTTTTTTTTTAACTCGGACTTACTTGAGACCTTAAACCAAAACACAGCCTGACACAGGCCTTGAACGGTGCTCTGCCTACTATGATCTGTTCGTACTTTTTGTTTCGTCTCAGGTTCTGGATAAATACCCGGACGGAAACGCCTGGCTGGGAGAGCGAGGCCACTGCACCACCACACACTCCGAGGACGGGGAGTGGCCCGTGGCCTACCACGGCACGTCGAGGAGCGGCGCTCGAGGCATCATCAAAAATCAATTTAAGGTTCGTTTTATTTCTGTCATGATGATGGTGGTGAAGATGACGATGGTTATTATGTGTGTGAACATCTGAAAAATGCGTGAGGAACGTGGGGCCTCGTACACTGGCTCCAGGCTGTGGTCAGGTGCCTCTGCTTTGCTTTGATTGTCCTTAAGATGAAGGTTGAACTTGATTGGAGTCCACCTGTGGCAAACTGAGCAGACTGGACATGGTCCCACAATTCACACTGCAAGTCAGGACAAAAACCGAGCCATGAAGTCCATGACTGGGTCTGCGGACCTCAGTGATAAAACTGAGACCGGGCACAGATCAGGGCCAGGGTATAAACCTGCCTCTGAGTGTTCCCAGGAGAACAGGGGCCTCAAGAACAGTGAAATGGAAGAAGACTCTTCCCAGAGTTTGTCATCAGGCCAAACTAAGAAACCGAGCACAGAGGGCCTCGGTCAGGGAGGTGACGAGCACCCAGCGGGCAGTCTGCCGGAGCTTCAGAGGTCCTCTGCAGAGATGGATGGACCTGCTGAACTCCATCGGTCAGGCCCAGAGACGACAGAGTAAAAGGCGGGTGACAGCCTGTGTTTGTCAAACAGTCTCTGAGAACACGAGCCAAAACATCTCACAAGTTGCAGTGTTTCAGGTAAAATGTTCAAACGTTGACATGTGTCATTTCCTCTCAACAGCCTGGTCCGGGCCAGAAGTTCGGCAGGGGGATTTATTCTACCCCGTACCTGTCTGAGGCCACGTCCTACACCGAAACCTTCTGCGCCACCTCAACGGGCAGAAAATACGAAGTGGTTCTGCAGAATCGAGTCAACCCAAAGTACCGAGAGAAACACAACAATGGGAAATACTGGTTGGTTCCCATCCCAGAAGGACTGACGAAGGAAGAGGAGCAGGAGATTGTGGATAAAGCCATCCGCCCTTACGCCATCCTGGTGAAACGTCTGTGATGGAGAAGAAATGAGTCGATGTATATATAAAACATATGTATGAGAATATATGTTGCACAGAGAATAACATACTACACAGCTGAAGGAGAATGGTGTTTGTTTGTGTTTCTGAATTATCACATTTACTTGGATCATTCTAGTGTGTTATAAAGTCAAAAACCTGAATATTCTTTACTCTAAATTTGTGTTTTTGTTTTTCCATTTTGTCTTAAAAAAATAAAAAAAGTACATTATTATGTATGAATATTTCTGTCAATGATTAATTAACTCTGACCAGATTTAGTCCAGAAATCATTTTAAAAGATAAAAAATTAAGAAAAAGATTAAAAGAATATATTAAAACAGGAACAGAATAAATCATTAAATCCACAATACTTACATAACTGCAGTAAATTAAATCAAAATAATGACACAAAAAAAATACTCATAAAAAGGTTGAATTTGTATTTTGTCAGTTTCTATTTACAAGGCCAAAAAAATGTTCTTTCAGAATTTGCAATATGAAGTCAATTTTTACAGTGTGGAAGAAAAAGAGGAAACCTCACAGTTCATTAAAAGTTTGACAATCAAACATTTTATTTTCCATGAGGCTGTTAGTCAAACGTTTGAGACATCAAGTCAAAATAATGACATAGTGAGTCAAAATTAGGACTAACTTCATAATTTCACTTTGTGTGTGTTTGTTTTGGATTGTTAGGGCTTCCGTAAATTCTTCCATTAATAGCACAGCTGAAATTAACAACAAATAAAGTCATAATCTCAATTAATCTGGTTTATTCTTTATGCAACAGGTAGTCCAGGATCCACGGATATGGACCAGGTGTCCTCAGGGACAACACTCTCACAGTGTCCCCCAAACGCTTTGCAACCACAGGCAGATTTCAGTTAAGCTGGGAACTGGCAGTGTGTTTTCAAGGCAAAGGGCATCTTATCACGGAGCACAGCAGTGGGGTTTTTTTCAGCAGATGTACTGAAGCTTATAAGCAGGAGCTGCAGGAGGATCCAGGTGTGAAGGCCGGTAACCTGCAGACTGGTAACATGGCTCTACTGAAGTACGCCCTCGGTCTCCTGATCGTCCTCGCGGTCTTCGACTGCTCCTGGGCTGAGGAGAAGGTGAGGAAATGTGTAAAAATCTTTTAGCTCAGAACGAGAAAATAATAAGATTCAACATAAAGATGAAATGGGGACTGAGTTTGTGTTTCATTGGTAAAACCTGTGTGACGTCAGGGTAATTCTCTCATCCTGCATCTCTTCTCTGTGTGAGTATTTAAAATCCTGATCCAGACCCAGAGAACAACGAACAACTGATGCTGAAATAAATTTTAAATATGTATAAAATGAAGAATCAAGAAAATTGGATTTAAAGGTGAAATATTCACGATGATATTAGACTCCAGGAAGAACCAACATGCAGGTTTTATTAGAATTTGTTTTATTACCATTTTTACTTGTCAGTCTTTTATAATACTATTTAATACAATCTGCACTTTACTATTTGCCACTACTCTACATAAATACATTTACATTTTCAGGTGAGTCCTTGCTAACGAGTAATGTCATGTCCCTGATCCAGGATCTGTCGGTCTCCGAGCTACTGTGGAGGGCCAACAAGGATGTTGGTAAGACACTCCACACGTCCAAATCCACGGTTTTGTTTATTTAGAAGAAGAATCTGCTGATGTCAGTCAGCATGAGAAACCGAATCAATATCACATGTTAAACAATCTTAGTCAAACCTTCCAGTAACATGTTGACACACTTTCAAGGGTCAAATTAAAATAATTTAGTGGGTGAGATCACTGATTGTGTTTTCATTAACGTTTTCCTCCAACAGTGCACACGGAGGAGGAGCCTTTCGTCGTGGATGACATTGCTTATGACAACGTAAATGAGAGAAACGCTGATCAGTGCACATCCCGCGGCTGCTTGTGGAGCAAATCTTCTGATGGAAAGATCTACGTGCCCTTCGTCATTGCCACGCACTACTGTAAGTGACTGAAACACACAAGAGGGATACACTGAAAGTGAAACTGCAAAACGCTTAATGGTGTCCAAATAAAGGAGTTCGCTACTCCCTGAAGAGACTAGAAGGAACTGGAAGTTCTGATGATAGAAAAAGGTCTGGAAGAAAGAGGGTTACCACAAAAGCAGAGGATAAACACATCATTGTCACCAGTAAGAGAGGGAGGGAGGAAATCAGCATGACAAGGTCAAAATATCTCTGACAACTGTGAAAAGATGTTTGAGAAAGGCTGGTGTGAAGGGTTGTGTATCTGCAAAAAAACCCCAAAAAAAACACTACTTCGTTCACGACATAGTCTTAAAGCACCATGCGTAACACCCACAGCAAAGCATGGAAGTGGCAGTGCCATGGTGTGGGGATGTTTTGCAGGTGACAGAGCAGGAGATTTGTTTGAAGTAAAGGGTATCATGAAGAAGGAACAGTACCACTCCATCCTCCGGCATCATGCAGTTCCATCTGGACTAAGACTTGTGGATTGAAAGTTTGGCAGCAAGATAATGACCCTAAGCATTCCAAACAAACTCTGTCGGGGTTACCTAGAGAAAAAAGAAGAGGAAGGTGTTCTTCGAAGGATGGTTTGGGCTCGTATATGCCATGCTGTTGTTAAAGCCAGCGGAGGTTACTTTGAAGAAAGCAAAGTCTAAGCAAGAAAAACCCAAATACCTGATAATTATAGCAAATATGTATTCTGATAAGTGACTCTGTTGCAAAGTACCAACTATGATTTTTTTTTTTTTTTTTGGGGGGGGGGGTGTAGTTCAACATTTTCCCGCAAATCAAAACAGGTCCAACATGGTCTTTCAACCCAGTCAAATCACGAATTCAACCACACGGAAAAATAAAAAAAAAGCC
>JBBMJY010000021.1:23661777-23709318 GCA_037833715.1 Toxotes lorentzi | reverse complement strand
CCCCCCCCCCCCCCCCCCCCCCCCCCCCCCCCTCCCCCCCCCCCCCCCCCCCCCCCCCCCCCCCCCCTCCTTTCCTCCCCCCTACTTCAACATTTTACATAAAATCAAAGCAGGTCACATATGGTATTTAAATCAAGTAAAATCAAGAATTAAACTAAATGGGAAAATAAAAAAAAGTATAAATAAAATACAACAAAAATAAAACTTAAAGGGGGTCATGATTTTACAAAAGTAGGTATGATTTAATTGTGTCATGTCTCTATAAACAATAAAAAATTAGACCAAACTTCATAAAACTTCCTGTGGTAATCATTAGTCCTCCTGATTAAAGATTGAAAAGCATCATTCATTTTAACCGTTCAGTAAAACCTTTTTACACACGTGTAAGCACGGCCTCTCAGTTTTCCCCATTTTTATCCTAATTTTGTTTTTATTTCACCGGGTTTTTCCCAGTGAAATAAAAACTTTATAAAAACTTGTTTAGGATCAAGAAACAGCTGACAAACATTAAACATGCACATGCCGATAAACACGTGTGTGCATGTGCCGCAGATATGTTTGAGTACACGTGTGCACATGTCTGACCTGCGTGCGTCTCCTCAGCTTCTCGCGAGCGCTCCATCATTGAGCGCGGGCTGCAGTCCTTCCACGACGTCTCCTGCGTTCGCTTCGTCCCAAGAACCAGCCAGAGAGACTACCTGAGCATCCAGTCCAACAATGGGTAACAGTGTGTGTGTGTGTGTGTGTGTGTGATGAAATGTAAGAAAATGGACACCAGATGTGACTGACTCTTCTTCTTCTTCTTCCTCCTCTTAATATTTTCTCTGTGGTTATTTGAATGCAGGTGTTACTCCTACGTCGGCCGCCGTGGCTACGCTCAGACGCTGTCTCTGGACCGTCAGGGCTGCCTCTACCACAGCACCGTCCAGCACGAGCTGCTCCACGCCCTCGGCTTCAACCACGAGCAGTGTCGCTCAGACAGAGACCAGCACATCCGGATCCTGTGGGAGAACATCCAGTCCGGTCAGGACCCGGGCGTCCACACACAAACCCACAGATGTTCAATCAGTTATTAAAATAATCTATTAGTAACAGATATGATGAATCAATTAACAGTTGTTCTATCAGTCAGCTCATCAGTTAATTGATCCAAATCCTGAAAGCAAATCTTAATCCTAAAATAATCCCAAATTGAATCTGAATCTTGATCATAAATGAAGCTCGAGCCTTTTTTTTATTCTGACGTGACTCAGTCTAAATGTGAATCCTGACTCCTGAGCCTCTGGACATGCACAGTGCTTTGACTCATATTTGATGTGTCTCTCAAAAAAACAGAAAAACAAAAATCAAATCGGTTTGATCATCTTGCTTTTGGTCCACAGCACAAATTCAAGTTCACCAAAGTCGAACTAAAGTCGACAAAAACATTTGACTGCCTCCACTAACTGCAATGATTCTGTGGGAATGAACTCAAAATCAGGTCTTTAATTTTTTTACACAAATCCTGACGCAAAACTATTTTTTGACGAACTGATCAGAAGTTCAACGGCCTAAACAGACACAGAAACAGAGACAGTTCTTCAGTTTTTCCTGAGCCCCTGTGCGATTTTTGCCTCACAGGTTGGGAGTACGCCTTCGACAAGCTCGACACCCTGAACCTGAACACCCCCTACGACTACAACTCCGTCATGCAGTACCACAGGTCTGAGGAGGTCAACCATTCACCTGACATCTGTGTACTCTGAGAATCTTTGGCATTGGAACAAACGGACAAACCTGATGAATCAACACATAGTTTCCACCAAACGTAATCCAGCGTGTGTTTTAATTCCAGGTATGCCTTCTCTGGGAACAATAAGCCCACCATGGTGCCCATCCCCAACGCCAACGTTGAATTTGGCACGGCCACCCAGATGAGCGGGAACGACATCACCCGACTGAACAAGCTGTACAAGTGTTAAACAGTAAGAGAGATGCAACACACTCGAGTTCTATATTCACAGAACATACAACACCTCTGCTTCTGGATGTAACTAATATTTTGGGGCAACCAAGAAAAGAAAATGTTCTTTTGCTTGTTGCCTTTAACACGTTTCTCTTTTTTTCTCCGACAGGTGATGAAAACAGAAAACGTGGCGTCAGTTCACGTTAAACCAGCTGTTTAAAACTCTGAGGATGTTTTTTTCACTCCTTAAAAGAAATCAGGACATTGCATTGATAATAAACCTTCACTGAGGCCGTGTTTGTGTTGTGTGTTACTTGTGTACCTTATTATATGTTCCTGGATCTGGAGTTCACTGCCTCAGTTTGTGTGGTGAAAAAGGAAAACATGTTCTGTATGTGTTCTGTCGGCTTGTTTTGGCTTATGTCTGCCTCCATAGTGGCCAAAAATAAAACAAAACAACGAATGCAACTTTAAGTTAGTTTTTAATTGTGCAAATGATCCTTAACACGTTAGTATTCACTTTACCATTTACATTTATGTCTTGGTGAAGTGCAGGATTAGATGCAGCTTGAATTGTTTCAGTTTCAGCTGATTAATACTGTTAAAGGAGAAGTACACCAGTTTACACATCAAAGTCTGTTTACAGGAACTGGAAAGAAAAAGAAAAAGTTGCCCCACCCACACCCTGACAGTCGCTTCAGTTCAGATGAAGGGTTTCTGATGCTGTACTATAGTATATGTATGGTGTAAAAAAAAAAGGCCCACCGGAGGGAGAGCTTTATATTTTCTATTAATCACTGTCTCAAAGTTTAGTTTAGGCTTTAACTTTTAATCTGATCTAAAATGAGAGATTCCCGTCTGGTTCCTCTTCCTCTCCACTCAGAGCCACTGCCAGGATTTTATCAGCACCCAGGACGTGAGTCCAACAGTTTCCTTCCAACTCAACTCATTTCCTTCTTTCTTTATTTTTCATCTTCACTTCTTTCATAGTTACTTCACCTTGTGAGTACCAACAGGATGATTATTAATTTTAAATAATACTTATATAATAAATAACCACAGGAAAAGACAAAAAAAACTTCCCCACACACTCCAGACTCTTCTGTGAAACGGCATCATGAGAATCAGCACATGGCATCAAGGTGAAACTGCCTTATCAGCTGCAGCAGGTGTATTTATATCTCATATCATTTCTTTTTCCCAAAAATATACAAAAACCAGCCGCAGCTACCGTTTATAAAGCCGCACAGAAACAGTGACCGAAATCTCTGTGGGGTATTTGTGGTGTGAGACGCTTTTAATCCGTTTTTAAGCTTTGGGTTTTCAGAGGACATGACCGGTCTGAGGTGCACTCTGGGTCTTCTGGCTCTCATGGTTGTTTTCATCACAGCTGAAGAGAAGAAGGTGAGTTCTGGAGTTGATTTACAATAGAAATTCAGTCGTGTGCAACATTTCATTCATCTGTTTGTGCATTTGAAACGGTTCAGGGTCCTGAAACGAAACAAAGATCAACACGTGAAACGAGGAAAACAGAAACAGAAAATTAGACAGGAGGTTTAAAATGCACAAAGACTGCACCCTGAGGGCTTTTACCTGGATTTAACTTATCAGTGCTTTTCATAAAACTGTGTCACACAATGATTTTTTTGAATCAGTCATTTGGAGAGCTGTCGGCCTCCAAATCTGAACCAAAATAAATCAAAACAGAGAAAAATGAGAGGATCCCTGCTGATCTGAAGCGTCACATTCATCATTTTAATTCTGACAAACAACAACCCATCAGAATCTGAATCTGTTGTCATGTTTTTAATACTTATCATATTAAACTCCTCTTTTCTCATCACAGCCTAAATCTGCATCTGAAAGGATTGAGGAAGTCAACAGGAACATCGGTGAGACAACATGGATGCATGATGTGTTTGACCGTGGCCATAAAAACTCTGTTAAAGTACAAACACAGAGCAAGAGAAGAGACAAGAGATCTGACATCCAGCAGGGATTAATAATTGTAAAGGCCTCTCAGTGCTTTTGACTCTATTGAGAGGAAGGTCTTCATATTTAAAAATGGTCTTTAACTGGTCTTTAACTGGTCCTCAGAGTCGACACCCAGAATGTGAACAGTTTATCTGCATTGTAACCCATGAATAACATTAGCTATGTACAAGCTTCACTGAAACCATGAGCAGAACGCTGGTATTTCACTGATGAGTCTCATGAGAAGCTGATTTATTTCAGGATCATAGATTTGTTTTTATTATTTCACACTCAGCTGTGTTCTTTGTTTCAGTCAGAGCTCCTGATGGGCTCCTCATCCAGGACGACATGATCTCTGAGTCTGAGGGTGGGAGGAACGCCGACCCCTGCACCTCCTACAACTGCAAGTGGGACCAGGCCAGTGACGGGATGGTCTACGTCCCGTACGTCATCGCAGACCACTACAGTGAGTCCTGCAGTTTTCACTTCAGCAGTGGCCGAAGAAACATTAAGACCTTACGAGTTAAAGCAGCAACGAGTGGTGGGGAAATGCTGCTTTTCAACTTTTAAAGTATTTGTACTTTAAACTTGAATATTTCCATTTTATGTCACTTTTCAGATTCTAGCTCACTGCATCTCAGAGTGAAATACTGTATGATGTAGATTCACCTCAACAGGCTGCAACAGTGAAACACTACTTACACACTGATGCACCAGTGAGAATAATTCAGTAAAATAATGCAGCTCTCACAGGAATTTAAGTGCATTTCTTCCTTTTTGTACTTTTATTTACTTTTATTTCAATCAAAATTTTACTTAAGTAAAAATACAACAATATTTTTATAAGCAAAATACTCAATGTGCAAAAATAAAATATTTCAGTGTTGTTCAGGTGGAGCTAATTTTAGCTCCTTCATTCACTGATCTATAGTGCTGCATAATATCTTATAACTAACCACATGTTTAATGTTCCGTGTAAAGTAACTGGTGATTTTGTCTGTGAAATGATTAAAGTGAAGTAAAAAAGTACAACATTTCCCTCTGATACGTGGTAGAGTAGATGAACACAGCACGATGAGTCTGTAACGACGGGCCCTCATGTTTTCAGCCTCCAGGGAGCGGGCCGTCATCGAACGTGGCCTTCAGTCCTTCCACAGTGTCTCCTGCATCAGATTCATCCCTCACACCAGTGAAAGCCACTTCATTCACATCCAGTCTCTGGACGGGTTCGGCCCTACTTCACATTTGAATCACAAAGAATACGAACTGTAGTTTTATGTTTTGCTGTTTTTCTGTTAAATTCCAGTCAGAAAAAAATGTACTTGCCTTCTCTTAGGTGCTATTCGTACGTGGGCCGTCGCTTCCATGAGCAGCCTCTGTCCCTGAAGCGTCAGGGCTGTCTGTACCATGACGTGGTGCAGCACGAGCTGCTTCACGCCCTGGGCTTCAAACACGAGCAGTGCCGCTCCGACCGAGACCAACACATTCGTATCCTGTGGGAGAACGTCATACCTGGTGGGTGACTCCCTGACCCTCGGCCTCCTCTGGCCCAAAGTTCAGTTTAGATATTCATGGTCCTCAGACTATAAATGACCTCTTAACCTTTACTGTGATAGAAAATATTCTACACGGAGACAGAACACAATATATAAAACATTTTCTCAGCTAACCCATAGTCCCAAGAGAATTAAACCTTTATATTTTAATATTTTAATAGCGAATTCCTCTCCTCTAGCACCACCTGCAGGACAGATTTGGAACTTTCAGACCCACTAAAAACCAAGAACAGTCTCTTGCCAGGATTCAGACTTCATGTCTTGTTTGTATAAAACTGTAGTGTTGTTGCAGTCGTATGGTAATCAGTTGCCTTTATTGTCAGTCTGAGCTTTGTGTTTGTGTTTTACCTATTGCACAGGTAAAATCAAACAAATGGCTTGGAAATAAAAAAAAAATGTGAAGTGAAAAGTACAGAGCTTTCTTGCTGTTTGTGAAAACCTCATACAACCACCATGGTCAGTAAGCAGCTTAATGCTCGTTTAACCACCTTCATCGTCTGCTCTCTGCTCAGGCTGGGAGTACGCCTTCGACAAGATCAATACTCTGAATCAGGGAACTGCCTACGACTACAACTCCGTCATGCAGTACAGCAGGTACGTGCAGGTCGTTTTCTGACATTTCTGCTGTACGTTTTTTGTTCAGCTCAGTAAACTTGCTGAATTGTTCTGCTCACAGCAAATAAAAACCCTGAGTCTGAATCTGCCACAGTTTCCTCCACCTCTCACCAGACGGCCCATCATCTTTTTCCTAAGTATCATGTGTTTGAATTTGAGGTACGCCTTCTCCAAGAACAACCAGCCCACCATGGTGCCAATACCCGACCCCGATGTTGACTTTGGCACGGCCGCTGAGATGAGCCAGACCGACATCACCAGGCTCAACAGGCTGTACAACTGCAGATAAACCAGACCGGTAAACACACAAACAAACCCCAACCCTTACCGTAAACCTGTTCCTCTAAACCATAAACTCAACCATGAAATTCAAAACTTAACCTTCAAACAGTCCGATAAGTGTTTTACAGATTTTAGTGTAAGTTCAGTCCACAGGACATTCTGGCTTTTCAAATAGATTTTTTTTAATTTGGCTGGTGGCACAAAACTCCACTGAAAAGCGGAGACGTGGCCTCATGACCATTTTATTTCTTATAGACTGAGGACGTAGGGTTGAGTATTTTTGTGTGTGTTTTTCACTCAGAGGAAGTTCTGTTTAATGAATCTTATAAAAATGCTATTGTTTTAAAAAAATAAATAAAAATAACCCTTTTAGTCAAGAAGGTTTCACAGCACAATCTCAGTACATGAAGTTTCTCTCTTTACGATCCAGCTGTTGCAGTTTAATCAGACGAATCAGTCCACAGGGAAGTTTTTATGAAACGTTAGATGCTCTGTGATCTATCTTTAAATACAGTGTGTGTGTCACTTCAAGATTTCTGACTAAAGAGTTCAACTTTTCTATCAAAGGCCCAACATAAGAGTTCAACAACCAACAGCTGCCCTTCTGTGAACACTGCGCTCCAAAGGATGAAATGCAAACTACAGTTCTCCACAATTATGAATGTAAATGGTTTAAAATACTGCTGGGCCTCCACAGGGAGACGCTGTGCTTCAATAAAATGACAAAACAAAACATTTTAATGGTTTAATGTTTGTTTGACATCATTTTTCTTACAGTGAGCCTCGTTTTGATTTGCACAGGGACATCGTGATTTTAGTTTTTCTTTTGAATCATAATCACTTGTCTCCAGTCAGATTATTATATTTATTTTTTGTTAGTCTGCAGGCACTCAAACCTGTGACTCTACGTTTACAAGAGAAACTCACTGATCTTTAATCCTGCCTTAAAAAAGTTCAACTTGACTTTAAAATAGAGGCAAATAAATCAGTCAGATAAATCCCTACAGTTTACCCATGTTTCGTAAATGACTGGACAACAAACAAATATGTTTCCGATGAATATTTATGGGTTGAAGTGATAAAATGAAAATGAAATGGTAAAATGTGCTTCCCACCACCTCTGAAGGAAAATCCTTTATTCCACATAAATCCAAAATGTCCTTGTTTAAGGAGAAAAAACCAAACAAAAACAGAATCATCTGGTTTCATCTGGTTTCTGCACAGACAATGATTCATGTCAGTGTGGTGCCATGACGCTGAACATGTGGTAAAGGACCTAACAGACGTCTCCTTCCACCTGAGTTCACATTAGTAAATGAATATTGGTTAAAGAAGCTTGGTTTTGCTCAGTGTAACTAGTTCTTGCAGTAGAGCAGGTTGATGCGGTTGATGTCGTTCTGGCTCATCTGTTTGGCCGTGCCAAAGGCAGCGTCGATGTTGGAAACAGCCACCATGGTGGGGTTGTAGTTATCTTTGGAGAAAGCCAGTCTGAAAGGAGGAGAGACACGACCAGAGCCAGTGACTGCCTGTGATCTTATTGAGAATACACACAGTTTCCTCCTGTTTGAATAAAGTGAAACTACATATTTGTGAGCTGTTTTTAAAGATATATGTCTTCAGCAGGGACCATTAGGCTTGGGGCTGTGTGCCACAGACAGGTTGAAGAAGTCGGAACGTATTGAGCAATGTGCCAACACATTGTTGATTTCGGTCTGTTTATGGGATATTTGACATTAGCAGAAGTGAAGAATAAAGAAGACATGGACACTCAAATTAAACAGCTCTAAAAATGACAGTGCCAGTGGTACCAGTAAAATCCATTCACATGTTTTATTACTAGCTTCAGTCTCACTGTGACCCTTGAATGGACACTGAACATTGCACAGCCAAGCTGCGGGTTTTAACACGGAGCTGGTGGATTAATACTGACCTGCCATAGTGCATGACAGAGTCATAGTCGTACGGAGTTCCCTGGTTCAGAGTGTTGATCTTCCTAAAGTTGTGCTCCTGACCTGCAGGGAAGGCAGAAGTCTGCAGTTCAGTTTCATAAAGTGTAAATGTGATGAATAAAGAACTGAATTGTAGCAGGATGTGAATAAATGAGTGGAGCAGCAGGTGAAGACCATGTTCACAGTGAGCTGTGAGGAACCCTACCATGGATGACGTTCTGCAGCAGGACCTGGATGTGCTGGTCCCTGTCGGAGCGGCAGTGCTCGTGGTTGAAGCCCAGGACATGGAGCAGCTCGTGCTGGATTGTTCCATAGTAAACGCAGCCCCGACGGCTCAGAGACACCGTCTGGCCGTTGCCCTGCCGACCCACGTAGGAGTAGCACCTGCAGAGACGTCGAACAGCACAACAGGTCCCACATCAGCCTGAGAATGGCTCATGCTTCTACAGTGTCCCTGAGCAAGGCACTAGCTGCTCCTTTACTGCTGTCACTGAGAATGAAAGCCGGTGTTACGTACCCTTGCAGAGACTGGATGTAGAGGTAGTCCTTCTGGTTGGTGCGGGGGAAGAAGCGAATGCAGGTGGAGTAAGAGAAGGAGTCGATGGCTCTTTTGATGAGATCCAGCTCCTGAAAGGCTGAAGGTGGAAACACAAGCAGATCAACATTAGCAGTGATTTTTGACATAAAGCAAAACGTCTCAGACACAGGCTACAGAGGAATGTTGGGAGCTACTCACAGTAGTGATTAGCAATGACATAGGGAATGTAAACCTTGCCATCAGTGGCTTTAGGCCACATGCATCCACGCAGGACGCAGGGGTCGGCGTTCCTCAGGGTGGGCAGACGAGACACGGCGATGTCCCCATTTATCTGGACACCGTTGTGGACACGGTCTGCGGAGAAAACAAAAGCAGTAAAAACAAAACCCATTAGAAATCACAGTGTACGATGTCTTCAGAGACAGTGGTCCCACTGCATACAGCACAGTCAAACATAAATGATGGAAAAAATATTTTGTGGCCCCTGAAAAGCTCAAAATGTAATGTGACCCTGTGGCTTTGGATATTTTTACAGTTTACATTGTTTTAGTGGGTGAGATGCGTTTGCTGCGCCTCACTGAGATTGTTGTTGGCTTTTTCCAGCTGCTCTGAGACGGTCAGGTCTCTTTCATCTTCACCGTTATTGTCACCACTTGGTCTCTTCACCACCTGCACACAGACGGTGACAGGAAATGTTTAGTATTGCAGATATTGAGAATATAAAGAATGTTTAAGTGAACGTGAACTTTGAAATGACCTTGGTGAATAGAAATGCTACTTTAATTTATTTTAGACATAGCAAGTCTACTGGTTTATTTTATTGACTTCTATTATTGACTTCTAAAATCTTATTTATTTTATTTTTTTAATCCTGCTACATGAAGAATACACGTAACTCAGTGGAGAAAAAAAAACGAGCTAATGAGCCTCGATCCAGGGTTTAAACTTCATTTATGAGCAAACTCCATCTGCTGAGGAAGATCATGTACTGTTGAAAGCTCCAGAACTAGAGAACTTTCTGCTCTAGGTATAACTGTGTCACAGTTCATTCATGCATTCATTCATTCTGTGCCATGTTACTAACCCTCCTATCATGTCAGGCCTTACCACGCCCTCCAGCCGTGCTGTAACCCCGGCCTTCTCGCTTTTCAGCCACCTGAGTCCTCCCCTCCCACCAGCTCGCCTGTTTCCTGTTCCCTAATCAGCTCTTAGTATTTATTATTATGTTTCTACTCGGTCCCTTTTAGATCCAAAAATATAAGAAGCACATAGGGAAGTCAGAGATTCAGTCCACAATAAACTAAAAACTGTGACAGGAAATTATTGTCTTTGCTTGAAACCTAAACTGGTTCATCATCGATCTTCATGTAGCATCTTCCAAACAACCTTTTAATCCACTGATCTGCCCAATCTGGAGCTTTAACTTCCTGTGCCTCATATGAAATCTGGAGGCTGTAATCACATCCTCCACAATAAATAAAAGCACACATTGACATATTTATTATCTGAGACCTGTCCCCTAATAAACATAACACAGGATTTCCATAACTTTAACCCAGACTGGTCTCAGTAATGTGGACCAATGGTCCCACCTCTGTTCTACACCTCTAACATAAATCATCCTTATTCAGTTTCATTCTGGTTAAACCACTTCTAAACATGTTGCAGAGGAGACCTGAAGACCAGGTTCCTGACCGGAAGCTTCTGCTGTGGCACTTACCCCGGCCTCGGTCCAGGCTGAGACTGCAATCAGGGCCAGGAGAGCCAGGATGCACTTCATCGCTGTCGTGGTGCCAAACAGCCTTAAGGCTGGAAGACAAAACCAGTCAGATGAAAACACACGGCAGCATTAGGAGCAGGCAGGCGGTTATACTCACTCACCTTTACCTCTGTACTTCAGGTAGGAAAGTAGGAAGCGTGGTGCTCTGTGAGGGCCCTCATCATCCCTTATTTATAGCAACACCTGCAGAGGTCCACCTTCAGCAGAACGAACGCAGGGCATTAGCTCCCTAATCCTGCAAATAAGGACGATATTTACCTTGTTAAACCTCGATAAAAGTGCAGCTGATTTGTCACATCTCTCTCGCTGACACAGAGGTCCACCCTCAGCAGATATATGGCCTCACTAATCCAGAAAAACAAAGAGGGTGTTCAGGTTTTTGATGCTGATATTGCTCTTGACCAAGCATCATAATTGCTTTGAGATCAACAGCTAATTGTGTGGGAACCTATAAGAGTCACTCACAGATGCTATGGATGAGGTTATGAAGAGGTCACACAGGTTTTACATACAGTCCCTGAAACTCTGCCAAGTCAGTCCCTCAGGTCTGAAGGTGTCTGCTCTGTGTGTTTGTCCCGTATGAACCTCACTGGACTTAATGAATGAACAATGGTGGCCTTGTACAGACAGGAGGAGGACCAGGGACTACAGTTAATTACATAACACTACTGCTACTATAAATACCATCTATGCCACTAAGTCACACTCACTACTCCGTAATTTAAGATTTTACATACAAAACATATGATGGTACATAATTCTCATACAAAGCACAAATCTGAATTAACAGAGGCTTTAACTCTAGATTTGGACACAGGGACATTTTTCAGTGGCCTAACAATCATGTTGTACTGGTAATACTTGATATGACAACACTTTAGCTGATAGTGCTATCTGTTCTGTCGAGTTGTGGGGAATCTCACTCACGTCAGTTCAGCATTCACTTTCTACTGAAGCTGCACAATCAGTTCATCAGTTGTCACATCCTCACCTTGTATTCAAATGAGACCCACCCAGACTAAGTCCTCTGTAAATGTCAGAGCATGATAAATCAACAGATCCTACATCCTTCCAGCATGATAGATCATGAGCCAATATTTGATCACCCCTGTGTTTCTTTATAAAGAACACATCGTGTTGATGAAGGTAAAGATGATCCGACATGTTGGTGAATATTTCTCAGCTATTTTGACTTTGAATGTCAGGATTTTCCGACTTGAAACATTAGCACATTACTTCTATTTTTTAATTCTACTATTTCTAACCCTAAACGATCAGTATTTACTCGCATCCAGAAACTTGATTTAAAATACATCTTTAAATGCATTAAGTGAGTATTTTCACATGTTGGTTTTTATTGATTTGGATCCTTATGATAGGTGTACATGATTGAGAATAATTAAGCCCCAAATTACATGGAAAAAAACCCCCATGGTTAAAAGCTACATCTGTATTTTCCACTAGGAGGCGACACACCCTCACCAGACCCTCAGCTCCGCTTACTGATCCAGTGCTGCTTTGACAATGATGTTCTAAAACCTACTGTTCAAATACTGGAATTGTACAAATATGCAGAAAGACCAGTTTCCAGGTTGTTTGTGTGTTGCTGTGGTGACGGAGGAGCTGACATCGAACTGACTCATACCAGCTTTTTAATAAAAGGTCACCATCCACGAGGAAAACAGAGTAAATGCAGAACCATTCCAGGACTGAATGTGTGCAGCTGCATGAGTGTTTATCAGTGTGTTCATGAAGCGAGGGCCTTAATCTCAGCCTGCTCAGACTGAAGATGCCACCTGGATAATGAGAACTCGGCTTTATCTCATGTTGCCACTGCACTGATTTTTATTTATTTCTTTACTGACAGTGGTCTGAGATTCTAGATCTATACATGTATAAATATAGATATAGTTATATAGATATAGATATGTCATATATAAATATGTCATATATAGATATGTATTGTCAAGAAAAAATATATAAAACTATAAAACTTCAATGAAAACAGGTAAGATGATCACTCCTTGTTTAATCACTGAAAAAGTCGTATAATTTTAAGAGTGAAGAAATGACTGGGTCTCCTCTGCAGATCAGTCAAAGTCACCTGAGGTCAGCCATCCTGAACTGGATCCCCGGCGTTCTTCAGGGACTGGAGCTGTGATTGAGCTGTCAGTCTGTCACTGTGGCAGAGCTGACGTTGCCCTGAGGCGTGAAGTGTCACATCAGGAGGTTTCAGTCTGAGAGGAAGTGCAGACAATCCAAACATGTCAGGTTTTTGTTTGTATTTGTATTTTAATGTTTGTGTTATTGTCCAGTCACCTTGAGCTTATAAAACATCACATATTCATATGAACCAGATCCAGAATGCAGCACATTTTAAAGCCATAATCCAGATTAGAACTAAAGGAGTCCTGAAGAAGTGTTTCAACCAGTAGCAACAACAACATGCAGTATCAGTTTAGGCAATATTAGGATGGACTCAATGACAATAACGAGGCAATAGTAACAATTATACAATAATTATTGCTACTAAATACAAAAAAGACAGCTGTTATAGTAATAGTAGTAATGATAATAGTAACAGCAGTGGTTGTAGTAGTAATACTGACAAGGCGACACTGGCAGAACCTGCAGACCGTAACGTTAAGGAAGAAGAATGTGCTCGAGGGGATGACGGCTCCATGCAAAACACTGAAGTTGTCAAGTTTCTGGATGACTCATCTTGGCATCTGAAGTCGGAGCAGGTTCTGAACAAGAGTGTCATTCTCCCTGATGCTGGGTGCCAAGTATCAGGGTCATGACCCTGACCACATGCTGGTTGGACCGGATGGCACAGTGGATCAGAGACGGGTGAGGGGGCAGCCCCGTCATGTAGCCTGACCCAAAGTGCAGACGTTTGGTTTTCTGCAGCAGACTGAAGGCTCTTCTCCTTCTTCTTCTTCTTCTTCTCATTTCTTCTCATGCACGTTTACATTCCTCAAATCTTTACCATCCTTCTCTCAGATAAAGAAAATGTCGAGGTGAGTGTTCAAATAACTGGTTGCATCAGTGTGCATTGTGACCATTCCTCTAATATGTGTACACAATAGGTATCTCAAAGGAGGACTCCAAGAAACAGATTCCTCAGTACACTGTGCTCTGTGGCGGGTATGTGCTACTAATTCTTGAAATCCCTCAGAAGGAGGAGGTTTGGTGCAGAATGAAAGATAAATACTAAGAAATCAGGACAAGCCCCGCGCTGTCTGAAAGTTTAGAAACAGTGTGAAGTCTTTAATCACCGCAGGTGGATTTTATTCATGTAGCGACAAAATTTATTTCTGCAGAAACAAAAAAGTTAACCGCTTTATATACTGTTTTGTAGTTTAACATAACTCATAATATAAATGTCCATGTAAAAAGGAACCAGATTTTATAAAAAAAAAGATCTCATTTTGTTTTGTAAAATCTTAAACCTCACTGAAAGTAGTAACTCCCAAAGTGTACATACAATCCTATACATAATCCATAATACAATCCTTCAGAATTATCGTGGATTAAAAGTGTAAAGTAGCCGAAAATGAAAATTCACAAGTAAAATACAGATGCGTCAAAATTAAGATCAGTGTTTAAATGTATTTCGCTTGTATATCTTCACCTCTGAGATTAATTTAAGTGTTGGGTTGTTGGTTTCTTAGTTTAAAGATAAAACTCTATCTCTTTCAGACATGTTATAAAACGTAAAACCTCTGATTGGAATAATATTTTGTATCTGGTGTGTTTTTCCTTCTCCTTCACTGAAAAATACAGAATCCATGAATATCCAAAAACATGTGTTAAACTCAGAAAACGGCCCTTCAGTGTCAAACTAGTGAAGGTCAAATATCCAAGTACAGAAGCAATGACACGCTTTTTGAGTGGATGGGGGACTTTGAGGATGTTCCTTCTACAAAGACTCTTCACCGTCTTCATTTAAACCTTCAAAGTCAAAAGACATCCTTCATGCTTTTCCTCTGTGGTTGGTTTCATGGCCTGGATCCTTGAAATTGAGACAAAAATCAGTGACTGCAGCCTTTCACTATTTAGTAGAAGCACCTGGTTCCCTCCACTCCACAGTCATGTGATGGTGGTGAGACAGAGAGAGACAGTGTGAGGGGGAAAACGAGGGGAGGACACTAAGAGGGAGCGAGATTAGAGCTCAGAGGGGAAAAAGACAGACAGAGCAGCGCTGACTTCAGATCAGCAGGGGTGGTGACATAGAGGTCCCGTTCAGCTACTGGCAGCCCCTCAGGGACAGTCAGACGGAGATGTGGCCCAGATCCCGGCTCTTCTCCTCCTCCTCCTCCTCCTCCCCTCCCTTTCCTTTCTCTCTGTCAGTGGAGTCACTATCTGGACCTTCCATGTCCTCCAATTTGAAGCTATAGCCAAGATATGAGATCCGGGGCTTGCTGTCTCCCTCTTTTTGTTTTCTTTCCTGTCTGCCTGCCGGCCGGCCCAGCTTCAGAGCCACAGCACACAGGACCCAGTGATGGCCGACTGGTCGCCCGGCTGCCCTCTCAGTCCACCATGTCCTCGCTGATAAAAAGGGAGTCATTATGCCCGCTGTGCTTCCCAACAATGAGTGAATTAATATGAGCCAAGTGTTCACACAGGATTGAGGCAGGGGGGTGGGAGGGTGGGGGGACTTCTGGCCGAGGGACCCTGCTGCTTCCTGACTCCGACCCCATCCATGAGTGTCTGTCCCGTCATCTCCGGCTGCAGCACTTTTTCCTGTTCCTCCTCCTCTGATCATTATTTGAGCTCTTTCCTGTCCTCACGTCCCTGCTCACTGTTCCTGCTGTGGACCCCGTGGACACAGTTTATGGTTCATCTACAGACTCATAAACCACGAGGCTGTTTACCTGTTTAAGGTTTTGTTAGCTTTGGTCATAAAACTGACTTGGTAAGTTTTGGGGATTTGTTAAGATAAGAGGCCCCTCGTCGTTATGGTTACGGTAATGAAGGCACGTGTGGGGTTTAGGAAACACAGAAACATCACTGACAGTCAGGCTGATTTCACTATTCTGTCAACAAATCACATCACAGATATAGTTTTTCATATACTCTGCAGTTTCATATAACATCTTTCCATTTCAGTTTTTCACATGAACAAACAGCAGTCTTAAAGTCTGGTGGACATTTTGCACCAAATCCAACAGAAGCAAATGAGACTAAATGTGGACCCAGTTCTAGGTAAAAAGTTCCCATCCCCAAGATAATTTGCTCATATTATCAATCACATGCTGATCATCATCACAGAGACTGATCTGGACTCAGGGTTATCCACAAATCCTCTACCTTGGGTCAATAGCTTCCCCTGTGACGGTGCAGGCTGCCCCTTTCAAGACCAGTCAGGCCAATTAGAGCAAACATGATTAGCCACGTTTGGCACCGAGTCAGGATTCAGTTGGATCTAAAGAACAAACAGTAGTTTCCTTCAGCTGCTTGTTACCAGTACAGTGTGCATCGGTAAGATGCGGGGTTCACAGAGTGGATAGAACTAGATCAAAAGGCCACTGACACTTTGAGCCTTTGGGCTGAAAGTGTCTGGTGTGAGTGTGATAGAAAGAACAAGGGCTGAGTATTAAAGACACTGTTCTGGCCTTTGCAACAAATTCCATGAAAAGACCAAAACCAACTACAGGTTTGTTAAACTCAAGACTTCCTGACTTCACTTCCACATCTGTGGGTCTCAGCTCCAAACACACTGACTCCTCCTGAAGACAGAAATCTTTAAAAATGGATCTTACATTTACAGTTTCAGATCTGAAGAGCTGGGCAATGAACCTTTTATCGAACATCACTCAACAAAGGAATAGTGCATTTGTCGGGGACTATTTTCACCAGCGGATTAATACATATTTGGTCTAGTGAGTTCAACAGTTTGGCTCCATGATGTGTTTTTAATAGTTTTTGGACAACAATGAAGCTCTATGGCTCTGAGGAATGAGATGTTAGAGTTAGAGCTAAATTTCCCCATAGACATGATAAATTGTTTTCTCTCAACCTGTGAACAACTCGTCCTGATTGTCACAGTTGGCTGCGGTTCCACGGACTGTGCGAACAGGATCAGGCAGGTAGAGAAGAGCAGGGTGTCAGTCAAGTGTCGTCTCAGACTATTCTGGAGGATTAACGCAGCCTGGCTCAACATACTGTGCAGACAACAAGGCCCAAACGTGTCTATTTACAGCTGATACAGCTCGAAACAAAACTTGACAACCTTTTCAGACTTCTTTTCAAAAATACACACATGTCTGTCTGCACTTCATGGACCAAACGAGCAGAATGCAGGGAGCTATCATGGATGAGACCTTCATGTTACCTTACAGTGATGTCGCCGCGTTTAGCGTGACACCAAACAACAGACACCTGGCGTGCCTGCTTGCTTTTCTGGCCCAGTTATGTTTCATGCTCTGTGTAGGACTGACTTCAGTGGCTGCCAGGAAGTGCAGACTTAGAAACCCATGCTGCACAAGCATCAACAATACACACATTACACATACATTACACACATTTAACAGCAATGTGACTTTGACTCAGTGTTTAATGTGATGAATTGTTCATGTCAAGCTAGTTGTCAAGTCCGCACATGTTGAATTTCCACAGGGGGAACAGGAGATTGGAAATTCATCTGAAAAAGTTGTGATGACAGTTCAGAAAGTGTCCAGGGACAATGTAAAGTTTTCACTCTTCAGCATGGTTACAAAACCCTTAAACGGTTAGCGACGTTCCTTGAATTTACACTGAACTGTTTTTGTTTAACAGAGAATCACCTCCTCACCAAAAAACATCTGCATTAGTTATTTGCTCAAATGCTTAAAGCAACGTATATTTGCATTTTCACCTCTTCTGGTCGTGGGAGTGATGAGTTTCCTGTCTCAGAAGCAAACACACATATAAAATGATGTTGTATAAAATCCTTGTTGTAAAAAACCTCTGGGGGTTGGAATCATAGTGTTTGCATAGTGTTCAGACCAGAGTCCAGAAGACATGTACTGTGATTAATAAAGAAGCCTGTGCCATCGCTGTCACTGCAGCAAAGAAAAGCTCTTTCTGAGAATTCCTGAGGAAAACATGTTCATGAAAACGATAATTTAAAACAGGTCACAGCCGACTTCAGCTGAGGAGAGGAGGGGGGTCGTTGTTTCCAGGTCGGTGCCACATCTCTGGAGTCCCCCTTAATCACAGGCTAAAGACGAGCGTCCTTTCAGGGGTGGGGGGGGGTTGGAATTGTCTCCACATGACAGCTCCATCTCCGCTGATCTGCCTCAGATTTAGACACGAGTCTGGGACTTTACACATGACAAGACAGTAAGAAAAAAAGATCTCTGTGGGAATCACAGGAATTCACATCTGAAATTCCCCCGGGGATTACTGAAAACTGAGCGACAGTCTTCTGCAGATCCGTGTGTGGGATTAAGGGAACGTATAAAATCATGAAAAAAAGGCTTTTGAAAGCGGTGTGGGTGAAAACATATCATTTTTAATGCTTTGAGGTGAGTGGCTGTCAAGATTTCAGTGTCACCAAGTCATTAGTGAGCTGCTCACACTCAAAACAGATCTATTTCAACACATCTGTATTTTTTTTTATTTCCTGCTACAATACAGCTGCTGTTGGGTGAAAACCTTGCAGGTTAAAGATCAACTGGTCTGCCAAAAAGAGAAAAGGCTTTGTTCTTATTCTGACAACTGTGGATTTCCAAGTCTGTCCAACATGGTTTAAGACATTTTCCTGAGTGTAAAGGTCATGAACAGCTTTTTTTTAACCCCCAGAAAAGCCTGTAATCAATTTAAGATAAAAAAAAAAACACAATGATACGGTCGAGTTTCTTGAAAATATACGCAGGTGAACCACGTGTTAGCTCTCATGTGAAGGAGAAATTACACATCCCTCAGGTCAACACATGACCAAACTCTCAGTGCAACCAGGGAATGTCAATCGTGCAACATCTGACCTAAATAGAGACTTAACAACCTCATTCTGGACGACCAGGCTGGATCAGCCTCCGCTAATCCTAAATGCCACATCTGGGAGCTGAGAGGGCCCCTATCCTCTCTCTGCTTTTCTGGGATAAACAGACCCAGAGCTGAGAGATTTGAACTCTGAGCGACGACTCGTGTAAGATTACACGAGTCTGTAATTTGTAATTTTGTTGGACATTGTTCAATGACAATAAAGGCTATTCTATGATTAACATTGGGGCCTTTGCTCTGCTTTATGGGCAGTCAAATAAGATGGCCGGCAATGTGAGTGTATATTACACAGAGACGTCTTGTCGACGGTTGTGTTTTCTGAGAGAGCCATTTAAACCAACATAATCTGCCTGTATACGCTTTCTGTAGCTATGGTGGGTGACCCATCTTCTGTGGGGCACCCACATTATGTTGGTTTAAATGGCTCTTCTATGGGAATCAGATGTCATCAGTAATGTGAGTGCAATTGTCCCAAACAAACAGCTAGAAGCGTGTTCAGGGCTGCAGCACACACGAGGAGTTTTAATGTACATTTAGGGGCGAGCATGTAAAAACAGACACGCCAGACCTCATCCGAGTGTTTGTCCATGGGAACCGCGTGAGATTGTATGTGCAGGGGAAGAAAAGCTGTGATATTTTTAAACAGAGACTTCAACAGAAACAGAGAAATGTTAAATTATGCATTGTTTAAACTACAAAGCAGTTATATAATAGAAGAGAATTAGATCCACCTTGACCAGCACCAACCTGCAGTAATAAGATTCTTATATTACTCTGTAAAATTCACATATAATATCACACTGACAAGGGTCACTGTGCATAATGAGTTCTTTTATTTTCAAGGAATACTTCTGTAAAATTTTGCGGGTAATACTTAGTTGTTTTGGCTTATTTTTACATTGTGGAATTGCAATTTTACTTCCCCCCAAGAACTGTGGAACTTCTGTCCCATCTGTTTGTGGTTTGGCCTCTGGACCTCAGTATTTCTAAAATGCTGGCTGCGGCCCTGCATGATGTTGTAGCCTTCGTGCTTAACTACATAAAATAAAATGAAACTGAAAAAACTCTGAGATTAGGGGGTTTAAAAAGTGTCTACAAGAGAGAATCCAAAACATTCAAAAATGTATTTTAATGATTTATGTAAATTGAAATTTCTTTTTTCACTTATTATTTTTCACCTTTGTCATTTCATAGGTGCACAGGTCCCTTGAGGTCCCCGAACCGCCGTTTGGGAACCACTCACCGGCTTATTTTACAGCTACAGAGGCCGACAAATGCTGTTGTCAATCAGTCTGTCGGGTCGCACCTCCTTTCCAGTTGGGAGCGCACCGGGGCTGCATCTGGATTTTACGCGTCGGTCGGTCCACGCCTACAAGACAGCACGCGCACTCGGCTGTGGGCTTTTCACGGCGGAGACCTGTCCTCCTGTCCCCATTTACAGCTCCCTCAGTTTGTCAGATTTCATCTCTCTTTCCTTTCAATGGCCGTCCGTGGCGTGGTTTGCATTCAGCAGCGCAATAGTTAATAAGTGCCGGATGCGCACTCACTCCAGCAGACCGCTACAGTACGAAGATGGCGTCGGAGGGAGCCAGCGGAGAGCAGCCTCCTCCGGTACAAACACTGGCAGCCGCCGTGCTGGGAAGTGTCGACACGGTAAGACGAGCGGGTTCCACAGAATACTGCATCTACACGGGTGTTTTAATCGGCGTGGCTCTGAGTTGGTCTCCGGGAAAACGGGGACAAATGCAGTGCGCATCTATTTCGCACAGGCTCGTGAAGCAACAGCGGTGGCCAGCGGGAACCTCGCGACAATGTCTGGAGGAAAACACGGGGTTCTTCTCGGTTTGAGGTGATAAATAAGACAGAGCTGCCCCGTACAGGCCTCCGACACAGGCAGATCAGTGCGGTGTTTTTATTCTGTGCACCACACTGAGTTCTTTTGTTCGCCTCTACCGGCTGCTTTGAACCTTCGTCCCGCAGTCGTAACGTTATCCTGCGCCGGATCGAAGGAAAACCGTCGCTGGTAACACAGGTTGTAGCTCATATACATCACAGTAAATGGGTCTAGTACACGGAGGCTGGAAAAAACGAGCTGTTTGGCATCAGAGTCACATCTGAAAACAGAAGCTTCATCAAGTCTGTTTCTTAATTTTCATGTTTGAAGGTGAAAACATTTAATTCCACCTTTGTTTTTTAAAGAAAATCTGCAAGTGATATTCACTCGGGCTGTGGAGCTGACTGTGGCATGGAAATGTTTTTTTTTCCTCCACCAATCCGTTCTACATGAATCCTCACAGGCTTCCAGAAACTGGAAGAGATCACCTTACAGAGCTGAGTCCTTCCACAGGTTTGCACAGATTGTCAGACCAAGACAAGTCAAGCAGTACAAAGTGTGTGTGTGTGTGTGTGTGTGTAAAATGGTCCTTTGTTGAGCTTCACATGTTTACACACACCTAGTTGTGATTTCTCAAGCGTGCCCCCTTGGCTTGTTGTGCCGTAGGAGCGGTTTGCCACCCCTCTGTGCAAATTGATCATTCTGTTGCCCCAGCCTGGAGGGGGGGCCACAAAACCTTCCCTTCCCTTCCCCTCGCTGTCTCCATGTTGCAACCTCTCAAACTGTTATCGACCTGACAGCGAATGCAGCATGGACAGTGATGTTTTTACGGCTTGAGTTTTTGTCCTCGTTCTGTGTTATTGAGCTTTACCTTTGTACCACATGCAGGGAAATAACAACAAAAAAGCACTTGTTTGGAGCTGAGATCGGAGAGGGAGGCGGGCTGAAGTGTTTGGAGTTGCTGGAATAGAAAGCAGCCACGGCCCCAGAGGTGGGTGGGCGAGTGGAGTGTGGGTGTAGAGGTGGGGGTGGGCTTGAGCGGTGAGCTGAGGAGATGGTAGAGAGAGGTGGAAGAAGAGCTGCGGGGGTGGATGGAGGGCATAGGCAGTGTGGTGGAGGAGGGGGTGGAGGCCCCGTTCACCAGACACCTTTCTAAATTGGTCTTAATTTCAGTGACTCAGCTGGCATAGCTGGGAGTACCGTGTCAGAAGCGCTCAGAACTGCCTCGAGGCTACTTTACATTTAGCGGCAAGGCGAACAGGTGCTCCGGAGACATGGGAGCCAGGCAGGCTCCTCGGCTCACCCGTCGCTCTGCCAGCACACTCTTCCTTCTCCGGGCTCCAGCCAACAAAAAGGGGGCTTCCGCCTGCAGGTCTGCCCTCTCCCCCCCACCAACATCATGCCTGCTGTGGTTAAATAAAGCACTTTGCTCTTTGCTCACCCCTGTGAGACTCTCTGTTGTTGGCCCTAGGTGGGGGCAGTTTCTCGTTTGTGAGGACTCTGAAGGGCCAGCCCTCATGGTTCCAGAAAGGGGTCAGAGGTCAATGAAAGGCACTCTGCTGGTCACCCTCCTACTCATTTACCATGATACATGTTAATGTGGCAGACAGCGTGTCTGCAACCTGTTCTGAAAAACATAATTTTTCCTTTAAATTTGACAGATTTTTCAGCTCCATCTTCAAACCTTGTGTTATTGCCTGGTTGGACTATTGTGTAATGGACTCCTGAGAGTGGTCACCAGTGGTTATGTGGGATATGCTGCCATGGTGGAGGAGTGCCATTAACATGAGTGGCTGTAATGTCATCGCTTCTTCTTCCTGACAACAAAAAATTTCTGTGCTCTGATATGGGTGGGTTCAGATTACCCTGTAAACAAGCTGTAGAGGTCATCAGCAAATTACAGGGATTTGCTGCTGTTCTTTGTTTTATGTGACATCAAGTTGTGAATATCTTTAGATTTTGGTCTGTTGATAGAAAGAAGCTATGGGATGATGTGATCTGGGGTTCTGAATAATAGTAATAAGTACCTATTGAGACTGGCATCGTAAAACATGGACAAATAAATCCCAAAACTTTCTGCACTGTTAGATCCCACAAGAGGCAAATGAGTTTTGTCCCAGGCGTTGGTTTACAGGCTGTCATATCGCTCGCGGTATCAGGACGTGAGTCTGTGAGAAACATACAGTCCTGAGCAGCTAACCGTTCCCGTCCCTCGTGGCTTGTAGTGAAATGACACAGGCCTTATTAAGTGGACCAGGGGCTAACAGTGAGCCTCTGAATGCTGGCCAGGCTGCTCATGCCCTTGGCGCACAGCTCATGGCTCATGGAACAAATTAGTGTTCGCTTCCCTCACCTGCTCACTGTGCTGAAATGCCAGAGACAGAGAGAGAGTGTGAGTGTTACACCCCCACCCTCACCTCACCTCGCCTCACCCAAGGCCCCATGACAGGCCAGAGTGGCTCAGGGTTGCCGTCCATCAAGGGTCCCTGAGTCGTCCAATTCTCAGAGTGGTGAAAATGCTGCCGGGAAAAAAGGGGAGGGGTTCGGGGATCGATTGGAAAACTCGATGCGAATGAATCAATCCCTTGGAATCTCTCCTGCTCTTATTTCCAGGCTTTGCCGTGATCGCATCACAGTAGAAACGTGGTTCGACTAAACTGAAACATGTGATTGACGCAAGACTTTCCAGCTCCTTGTTCTGAAAAGAACACAAAGACACAAAACTTGCTTTGTTAAAAGATGATTTCTTGAAAACACGGGAGGATGTTTCAGCACCTGCCTTTGCCTCTTCTGGCTAAAACACCACATTTTTAAAGAAAAGCTTTTCAAGGAGAGAGTGTTGGCCTGTTCGTTCATATGGATTTATTACGACTGTTCCAGTTGTTTGAGCATGAACTTTTCCCCCTTTGCAGTGAAATAAACACTGTCACAGGAACGAGTAAAGGACACGTAGAAGGCAGCAGCTTGTGTGTGTGTGTGTGTGTGTGTGACTCCTTGATGAAATGGAACAGTCCGGGCTGAGGTTTCGATGTAGGGCCTGTAAATCAGGCCTAAATGGCGGGCTGACAACCGAACTTCACCAGAATGAGCAGGTATCAGTCGGCCTGATGTGCACCACAGCTCTTCACATCCTCCACGTGCCTCTTTGGTTTATTAAGGTGTCACTGCACAAACAGCCTTGTGAAAAGCTTCCACATATTGGGAATGCAGCTGGATGTGGCTTTCTCAGCAGATGGCTGCAGTAGTCGCCAGCATTGTAACTGGAAATTCTTCTGTCACCAAGCTCTGGTCTTATCTTTTGGCCTCTCTGTGTGAATATGTCTTTTTTTTTTTTTTTTTTTTTCGCTGTCCAGCCAAGAATTTTCCTCATTTTCCTCACTTGGGTCTTTCTTTGAATGAGCACAGAGACTTTCAAGGTTCCTTAACACAACAATTTGACGCTCAGTGTTGGAATGGCGACCAACCAGACGCTGTTGTGGTGTTTAGAGCTGTGACTGGAAAAACACAGGAAACTCTCTGAATAAGAATCACTGTCCCAAAATCATGATGTCTCAACAAAAATGTCTCTTGTTGAATTTTACGTCTCAGTAATAGAAAGGCTCAGCTTCTGTCACATACCTGATGTTTTGACAGTGAGTCATTGAACAGTCCCTCAGTGACTTTTTCAACCTTATTTCATTTTTTAAACTTTAATTTGTTCCTCAACTCAACAACAAAAAGCAAATATGCAATGACCCAGTTTTGGAAGATGTGTTCAGATGCCTAAGTAAACGTGGCAATACCAAAGAAAAAAATACTCCATTATAAAATGTGACTTATAAACTAAAAATATCAGTATTATAAGCAAAATGTGTCAAAAGTAAAAGTAGTCAGATTATTATGTTACTATACCATTAGGGGCTGAAACTATTTATTATTTTTTTATTCAATTAATCTGCTGATTATTTTCTCAGTTGACGATTTGGCCTAAAAAAAATCCTCAGAAATTAGTGACACACACCCTCCCACCCCACTTCTGATCAACTGCCCAAAACCCCAAAATATCTAGGTTAATAAAGATATAAGAACGTGAACAAACAACAAAACCTCACATTTGAGAAATTGGAAACAGATTTTTGGGTTTTTTTTTTCTTTTTTTTTTTTTAATGACTGAAGTGATTAATCGAGCCCACTGTAAATTCAGTATTATATTCATTGACTGTTTGTATTATTACAGAATTAAGAGGAGCATTTTAATACTTAACTGGTCTGCTCTATGTACTTTCAGTTGGTTGAAACTGTGATAATGCACCCCTCTTATAAGCTGAGGGTTTTTTTTTTTAATTTCTGTTCTGAAATCTGAATAACTACTAACTGTTTTTTATGTTGGCTGTAAAAAAAAAAAAAAAAAGTCTTTAATATTGTGAAAATGAAGCAAATCATTTTAACGTGTTCATCAATTATTTAACTTTGAGTTTCACATGAAGTAAAAATGACAAACATTATTTTTAAATGGGCAAAATTATTAAAGGAAATTTGAGTTGAAACCTTTTTTTATTTTTATATTTTTATAGCACAACATGATTCATAATCAGACAAAATATTGGAGATGAAATAGATTTTAGCCAAAACATGTCATGCCCTCTTCTTATGACCAGACAAGACAGAGGCAACACACAGCCATTTCACTTTTTATAAATAGACCAGAAAAAGCTTTTAATTGACATGAGGGGAAGCATGAAGTGGTCTGGTCATCTCCACCCGTTAGCCCTGCAGTCGCTGCTGACCAAATAGGTGCTTAATGACCTAGCTAAATACAATTAGACCTTAATAGCTTTGAGGTAGGAGCAGACATCTAGCCTAGTTTGAGGGCAGCACTTAATGAGACCAGTTTGAGACTGGGAGTAAGCAGTGTATTTGTCATGTAAGAAACTTTTTTTCCTCTTGGTGGAGTCGTCACAAAGTGGGAGCAGTGCTGGATGGATGATTTATGTTTTTCATCGTACAACATGACTTGGCCAGTTTTGGGTCGTAGTTGCACAGGCAGTTATTTTCATCACCATCTACAGTGTATAAGAATTTTATGATTCATAGTCAAAGCTTTGAGATCAAGGCACAAAAAAAGTCTTGGCTTCATGTGAGTGATGTGGAACTGTCTGGGCAAACGCAAAGAGGGAATTTTATATCGGAAACACTAACTTTGGAAGACGTGCACCTGATTTGGCTAACCCACACTGCTGATATAGATAAAGTTTTGAATACATTTCTGCACAGGCTGAGATCTGTACATTTTGTCCCCATCAGTTACATTGAAAGTGCATCAGGAGAGGATCTCTTAATGGCCAGAATAAATGGGAGGAATTACTGTAGCAAGCAAAATCTGAATCAGCACTAATGTGGGCACTGGACTAATCCTATGAAAGACAAACTGTGAACATTTCCTTTGAGCTTTGACATCCAGTCCTAATTTAAAAATGACCTGTTTGTATGATTCTCACATGCTGTTTCTGGTCTGTGTTGCAGAAATGTGAGTTCAACATGGATAACCTGAGCAAGCCAGAGCTGCTCACCCTGCTGAGTATCATGGAGGGAGAGCTGGAGGCCCGAGACCTGGTCATAGAGGCCCTGAGGGTGAGTCCGGACAACACCTACACGCTCCTGTACTTATTAGCTAAACCGCTGTCATCGCAGCTGCTGTCGGGTTAATCAGACACAACCTATTCGGAGCATATTGCCCCTTGTGAAACGGCTTGAGATGAGATGATTAGCTTTAATTGTGACCCACAATTGAGTTGCTATCACTTGTTTTAATGAAACATGAATGGTCACGAATTCTGCATAATGAATGCGATATCACCAGATCTGAGTCGGTGGCTTTATCCCAGAAATGTGCGGAACACTTGTGTGACCACGATGAAAGACTCTGCACCGCTGTTTCTTTCTTTCCTTTGTAATTACCCGCTGATAAGCAGTCTCTCTAATTGCCTTTGTTGGATGGGAGCTGACTGGTTAGCACTCTGTTTCCTGCCAGAAGGGCCAGTGTGATCAAATCCTTGTGTCCGTCCAGCACCACTTGCTTAACTAGCGGTAATAAAGAGATGATTGAAGCTGGTTCTGGCTCCTGTTGTTCCTTTGTGACTATTGAAAACCAATGAGGAAGGATAAATGGTGAAATTGTTTGTATTTGCCAGTGGAAATCTGAGGAGCTGTTGCATTATTTTGACAGGTGTTGCTATTATTTTTCCCACCCCATTCAAATCAATGAAGGTAGGCTAAACAACAGACAAACCTCTTTGTATAATGCAGTACAGGTGTTCCTAATAAACTGGTAGCGGAGTGTATGTTTTGAGCAGCCTTCGTAATGACAGGACGACAAAGGTTGGGATGAGTTTAAATGGATGACGGATTGATCCGTGGTTACCGTATACCGATGTTTCACAGACGATGACTCTGTGGTGTCCTGGAGGACCTGCCTTGCCCTTGCGTTGGAGGTCGCTCGCTCTCCGCAGGGGCAGGAATGCCGAGTTATTTCCGAACAAACCCTTGCAGGTCCTTCTCTCTCTGCAGTTCTGTATTTAGGTCTCCTCAGCTGGTCCACGCTCTACTTTAAGGCCGTCCTCTCAGGCTTTTTTAAATCGGCTCTTAATGTGCGACTCATTCACAGAGTTGGGACAAAAGGAGAGAAGAGAGATGCTCTTATCAAATGTCACATTTTAGTTTAAGGCTTTGTAGTTGATTTCTCTGAAACGACACGTAGAGCCTCAGTGCGTTGCTCTGTTACGCTCTGTACACATGTAGTGGGAATTGAACCGGTGACCTTTCTGTTTGTGTGGCAGCCTTCTTTAGCCATCCTTATTGCTGTTGACACGCTGTTCATCCTGCAGATATTTTGTTCAGTTTTCCTGATATTGAGCCTTTTGTTTGGCCTTACGCTCCTCGATCCTGCTGATATTGAACTGCAGTTAGTGACTTCCTACCTCAACCGGCATTACAGCCTTGGCTTCAGACAGTGATTTGAATCTTTATCCTTTCCTTCTCCCTTTTTGCAGCGTTCTTCCTCCTCTTTTTTAAAAATTTTTTTTTTTATTCAGGTCCTTCAGCTAAGCTTCGTCTATCCTTTCTGCTGTCTCCCTTTCTTTAAATTGAGGGCAGCCTGTGCCCTGGTGACACCTCTTCCCTGGTCCTTTTGTTTTTCGGTTCCACCCTCACTGCTGCTTCTCCCATGTTTACTGCTGGCATGAAGAGTCCCTGCAGGCCCCATTCCCCCCGAGGATGGATATCCTAACCAGGTTTCAATGAAATAAGCCTCCTCTCTGCTGCCCCCACGGCTCTCGCAAAAACACAATGAGCCTGTTTGTTCTGTTGCAGACAAGCCCCATCTGAAAGAGAGAGAGAGAGATAGGGAGGCAGACAGGAGGAGGAACCGGGATTGAAGACGGGGGTCGAAAAATAAAAGAGAGACAGAGTAAAGAGAGATAGATGTAGATTGAGAGGGCGCGGGTCGTCGGTTCGAATCAGAGCGAAGGCAATTGAGGGTGTGTGCGATGCAGAAAGAGCGAGTGAAAAATGGAGGCCTGATATCGGCTCTGACAAAGCAGGACAGTGTGACAGAGAGGATTAAGCCAACTCCCCCATCCATTCGCTTTCCAGTTCTTTCTCCAGCTCCCCCCCAAACGGCCTGAAGAAAAGCATCATCTGGGCACCAGCTGCAGGGCTATCGGTTTCAGTGGACAGCGGTGTCCCTTCTTTATAAAATCAAACCACAAATCAAGCTAACCAGCCATATTAGTCAGCATTTCCAAAACATCTTACAGTGGCTCAGTTACAGAGCTAAAGGGGGAACTGAGCCCTCGGCCCCTGATAGTTTTAGTTCAGGTCCTATATCTACACACTAACCATTCCCCCATCGTACCACTTTACTGCTCCCACACCAAAAGCCTGAACCAAACTTTCATGGCTTGGCACAGCTACACCGATTGTTTATGGTGTTTGGGTGTTACTAAGAGGCTTTGGTGCCGCAGATTAATTAGCGTGTGGCTGAAGCTCGCTGAGCTGTTGTATCAGGTTTCATCTTGGAGAAAGAAAGAAAGGAGGCCGTAAGAAGATTAGCCAAACGACAGAGATATCACATGATTACCGTGGCCCATGGCTACACAAGTCACCCATTCTTCTGCGCCAAGAGCTTTTCAGAGGGCATTTGGAGACCGCATCCTCATCCAGTTCTCAGAGCTGGAAAGAAACAGTTTTATTGGTATCGACAAGCCACAGGCGTGAGGTCCGTTTCTAATATAATGTAGCTGCTTTCACTACTTTACAAACGGTAGATCTCGGACAAGTGATGGCTGACTAGCGGCCCGAGTCAAAGCGGATGAAGTTGATTGCCAGAGCCTAGATTAAGTCTTTGGCTGATGGCCAGTGGTAATTTCCCACTAACACAAAGAAGTTGTTTTACAAAGACACTGTGTTTAAAGCCACTTCAGTGTTGATGCTGTACAAAGGATGCAAGTAGAAAGTTTCAAGGTAATCAAAGATTAACAGGGCCTGTGGTGGACTGGTAGCTGACTTTGATTTCTGAAATGGGTGAGCAAAATGTCTGAAGAACCAGATCTGAGTCCAAAATTCACTCTTTTATTAGCTCTGCTTTGTTCTTACACAGAATCCTTAGAAAAACATCTTGCTCTTTAGCTTCTACATGTCAAAGTTTACTTCTGCTCTCTGTTTTTTCAGTGCGGGGCAGTTAGTGCACACTTAAGGATGAAGGCTTGAAGTGGGTCCCTACAGCTGAGTGGGAGGAGAGCTCTGACTTCCACCCATATACTCTGTGTAGTTATGGGGCCAAAACAACAAGCTACCAGAAGCTAAATGTTACTGAGAGCCGTGCAGAGCTGCAGATTTTGGTGGTGGGCATTACTTGATTCAATACAGGTTTAACAATGAGTAAAAAGTAGTTGATTTGCAAATCAAGGCACTAACACCAGGTCAGCAGTTCCTGTTTCTCTGTTTAATCATCAGTTCACTCAATAATTATCAATAATTTAATAATCGAAGCTCCTGCACACGCTCTACTAAGACATCCTGGACCGTTGGACAGTTTGTCAAACGGTTTCAAAGTGGTGGGCAGCGATGTTCTGCGAGCCTCGGTCTCAGTGGGAGAGAATTATTGTACAGACGGAGGTGTCCAGATTGGATGTCTGTGCTTTTGTGAAAATGACTTCATGGGATGATTTTTTTTTTTTTTTTTTGGCATGGACTGATCAGTGGGATGGCCAATGAAAAAGCAGCTTAGTGACCAGCCAGTTAGACTCGCTGTAGACCGGCTTTAGATGAGTGTTACAGCACGTTCACGTACAGATAAGAAGAGGCAGTGTTGTCTGTTGCCTCTCGTGAGCCTGAAGCTTTACATACTCAGCTCCGAACCAGCAGTTATTTCCTTACATTGCCTCTGTACTGGTGCATGACAGTTGTAATGTGTTTTCCAGCTTCGTTTTTCTTATTCAAGTCCCAGTAGCAGTGTTATATGGAAGCCATTGACCAAGGTGATCAGCTTTTCCACCATTTTGTTTTTCATGTATGTGAATGGGGTCAATAACATTGATGTGCTTCTGTTTCACATATTCACCCTCATGCTTCGGCAGTTATTTGCATAAAGTTGAATCTTCCTTGTAGAGCTGCAACGAATAGATTAATCTCTTAGTCGATCATCAAATTAATCTACTATTTCTATAATGAAATAATCACTTTAGGTATTTTTTAAGCTGGTTCCAGCTTCTGTGAATTTGATGCTTTTATTTGTCGCATGTGACAGTTAACTGAATATCTTTTGGGTTTTGGACTGTTGGTCTTTTTGGGCTGTGGAAAATTTTAACTGGCATTTTGATAATGAAATTGTTACGGAGAGATAATGAAAATAATCGTCAGTTGCAGCTCTGCTTTCTTTACTTTGCATTCGACACCTTTCAGCTGGTGGCAGCTGCATGCTTGAAATGTTTCGAACACGCAGTTCTTTTGCTCCTGAATAAACCATAAACAAATGGCTTTTCTCTGTTACAATGAATGAGCGTTGCAGAAACTGAGAAACGCTGTCGGCGTTTCTGCCCACCCGCGTCCGGCCTCTTGCGGACAAGCCTCCTCTGGAGTCATGTGATCTGCCATATGACTAAGAGAGCTCTCGGAGCTGCTGTCAGCACTGGGTTCCTACATGCTTAGCACAACACAACACATGCCCCGAGCCATCAGGCTTTCTCCAGCGTCACGTTATCTCCGACCATCTAGCTATTTAAGGCATGCCCTGTTGCTGGGCTTTTCCATGTCTCTCTTCCCCATTCATACTCAGCAGTGTTTGTCTTCTTCTGTATCTCTGTTCGTTTCTTTTTGTTCCTGTAAATCTTTGTATTTTGGACGCCCTGGCCTTTCTCTATGTCACTCACTGTCTCTTTCTGCTTCTTTGTTTCTATCTCTATCTCTATCTCTGTTCTTATCTTTTTGGGCAGACCCTGCGGCAGCTCATTACTCATCATTACTGTCTTTCTTGCAGCCTTTCTCTTGGTGTATCTCTCCCTCTCTTTGGGCTGCACGTTTAATCTGAAATATATTAAAAAATCACAGTGAGCTCCCTGAGCCATAAGAAGCTGTAGTTTCTTTTTTTTTCCGTGAAAGGCAGAGGGATGCTTCAGAAAACTTCCCCAAGGAGTTCAATTATGTGCTGTGCAAAAATTTTATTTTTTTTTTTTTCATTTTATTCAAATCCAACAAAATACTGGGCTGTATTATAATCATCTCCAGCTGATCCATCTTGTTCAGGACGTTTTCTAGATATTGGAAGTGAAATAGGGATGAAAAAGCCCTTCAACCAAGAAAAGAAATGATTTTCTGTCAGTACGCTGGCACAGCGTGTGTTGGCTTCATTGTTGGTGAGAGGCACCATTTCCAAGACATTTTACCAAGTAAATCTAGACTTTTCAGACATTGTTGAATAACAAATTGATTTGAAAACACTATACAAAGTTCACAAAATCATCAATATAAGTGAATATGCAAATGTAATGCAAATTCTTCTGAATTCATCAAAGGGTTAAGAGACAACTAGTGTATGTGTTTGTTTTCTTGTCCTCTGTTTTTCATGGTCCAAAAGCAGGTCCACACTTCTTGGGTTAACCCTCTCTCTCCAGAGATACACACACACACACACACACTCACAAGCCAATCAACATCCTGCTCTGATCGGTTGGCTGCCTAGCAACCAGACCCCCAACCTGGACCCTCCTTCACAAGCTCACAGGCTCGTGTTTCACTGCCACCCACTGACATGCCGCTTAGGAATGAGGCTAAAAAGACTCAGTCCATCTTCAACCCCCCCGCCAGCTCCCCATTTCAGGGGAGGTGGTATCACCCGGACGTCTCTGGAGAACCCGTTTCTTATGACAGTCTTATTTTTTTCATCTCTCTCTCCCTGGCCTGGTTTTTAAAGTGCTGTCAGTCAGTGCAGAAGACGGGCTCACTCCCAGGGGGATGGACTGTCTCATAGTTGAAAGAGCATGTCTGAGTGTGTGTGTTTGTGAGTGCGCATTTTCAATTAATCAATTATGCGTTAAGTCTATAAAATGAAAATGTCAGCGAATAGTGAAAATGCCCTTTTTCTTTGGCATTTTTCACTCGAGGAAATGGTTTAAACAAGCGCTGCGATGATTTATCAATTAATAAATTAATTCTGTCGATCGACAAAATGAACATTTGCTGCTTAAAGTTTCTTAGACGTTGACATTTGCTGCTTTTCTTTGTCATATCTGATTGTAAACTGAATATTTTGGATTTTGGTTGAATTAAACAGTTTAAATAGCATCATCCCACTTCCTCGGCACGTGCAGATCACTTTTCAACATCTTCTGCTGTTTACCTTGTGATCGATGTGACAAAAGATACGGTGATTGCCGCCATGATAATTTGATAACAGTGTTGTGTGATAAGCCTTCACACTCCTTGTCTCACTCCTACATGAATCAGTGTGCGTCCATCAGCACAGCCACCTGCCTTTTCTTTTTCCACAGAAAAGAATTGTTCTTGGGTCTATACTGTACAGACCGAGGGGAAAGGCATAACGAAACCTTCATTAAGGCTGTTACTGAGGAAAGATTAGCACATCTGGGTCTGATTGAAATAGATTATAAACTTTTTTTCTGAACCTTCTCAGTGGTACCTATTTATGAGACTCCCTCATACTGCATGATGAGAGCTGTATGGCTGATATTTTATTACCTTCATTATAATAATATTTTAATACCATTGCGTGAATCTGTTGGTCATTTGATTGTGTGTTATATAATTGTCTAAATACGGCTTTCTTTACTGTCTCCATCCTAACAAAGACTCACAGTGGTAGAAACATTTAAAACCATTAAAATGTCCGATTGAATAAAGGCTTTTACATAATTCACCCTCTCTCCTCGCTCTGTGTTCGAGCGTACGGAGAACGTCATCCTTTTTCAGAGCACCTTAATGTCCTTAAAGCCTTTACTGCATGTGAAACAGGCCTTTGGATTCTTTATGTGCTTTGTGGTCCACTAATTGTACGTATTTAGATGTTTTTCTGTGCATGTCTCCTGTCTGTGTACTTGGTGGTTCATTTTTGTGTGCTTGCATGTGTGATTCCATGTCGTGTGTGTGTGTGTGTGTGTGTGTGTGTGTGTGTGTGTGTCTTCGTCTTCGCTGTATGTGTCCTGCACACACAGAAAATCTTCACTGTGAAATGAAGCGATTGGTGAAGCGCTTAGGAAGTAGGTCATAGCAACCATCCCTCTCTCTCTCTCTCTCTTAATCCTCTCTCCTCCTCACTGTAACCCCCCCCCATCCTCTCCCGTTATATAGACCTATATTTCACTCTTCAACCACCCGTCTCTCCCCATTCTTTACATAATTATATAACATATGTTGTTTGCTGGAGGCTTTTATCTAAAGTGCCTCACGGTGCTGCAGGTGCTTACAGCTCATGTCCATACGGCCCCTGGGAGTTGAACCCCCAACCCTGGCAGTGATCAGCGCTTTGCTCTGTCTCTTTCCCTGCTGTGGGAGTGTGGGATGTTCTTGTGAAGTCGGACACTCGACTGTATGTGTTTTGTGTTTCTGGGTCAAAAATAAAATCAAACATGAAAGGAATGAAGCGTCAGATTTTTCTGGCTGCTCATTGCTTATGAAAACATGCACAGTGTTATCAGAGTTCGTTACAGTAGGAGAGCCAGTGTTGTGATTTTAATGTTATTAATTACTTGTCTTGAGTTTCCCACAACTTAATTTTACATCTTTTAATTATTTTCTTTGTCCAAAGACATTTCGAAAAAAGAGAAACAGAGAAAAGCATCAAATCCTCAGTCGAGAAGCTGGAAGCAGAGCATGTTAAATGTTTTAACTTAAAAAAAAACACACAAAAAAACCCCAATATGAACAACAAATGAGTGATTATTGATAAATAACGTCCTGTTGATCAACTAACTGATGTATGAACTAATAGTTTCCTATCTGCTCATGTTTGAAAGATGCTCTGAGCAGCTTCATTTTCTCTGTGGCTCCATATGGAAGAGAAATTTAAACTCCTGCAGCTTCATCGTCCCTGCTGATCTGTGATGCTCATAAGGAAACAGAGAGGCCTTAAGAGGGAAATACCCCATGTTGGCAGGTTTAACGTCCTCTGGTTGTTAAGTCTTTCACATCTGTCACATCTCAACTGCTGGGAATGAGACACTTAAATCAAAATAAATAAATAAATCAAAACTGTGAGGTTGTATTTATCGTTAAGTTAATGAGTTAGTTTGGATTGTATCCTAGGGATATAACAGATTGTTGCCAATTCAACATTATAACCTTCATGAAGGAGGAATTATTGCTGGACGGCTGTATTTGTTTTAGCAAGGTGTACCTAATAAACTGCCAGCTGAGTGCATATATTACTTATGTGCAAGTCTTTCATGAAGTAGATCAGTCCAATCCAATCCCTCTGTTCCCTCTGGTGTTCTCTCTCTCTCTCTCTCTCTCTCTCTCTCTCTCTCTCTCAGGGTCTCTCGGTCAGTTGATTTGATGACATGGCTGCTGTTTGATGTGAGCTGAAAGCGTCATGAATACTCTAACTCACACACACACACACACACACGGGCGCCACACGTGATGAGGTGGGTAATGAAATGAGAGATGGTGACGTAAACGCAGAAATAGTCAACTCTGCTTGCCTTACCTGACCCTGAAGTTAAATCTCTCAACGCTTGTACAGTAGTCTCCACCTGTAACCAGACATCAAGTCCCTTTGAATTTAGGACGTGTTCTGCCACCTGTGAGAGGAGTGAAACTGACCCGGGAAGACCTGACATGGTTTGTCATTTTTCTGTGGAGTCTGTCGGCTGGTTGGTTTGTTTCTGTCAGTGGTTGAAGCAGAACTGAGGAAATGGTTATTGTAATACATGAAACATTATAATTTATAACACACATACATGATGATTGAAAACTGCTTGTATATTAAATAACCTGACAGGAACTTCTGTGTTTCACTAATCCAGTGACTTGAATACTGAACCAACAGGCCCATAACTCAAAAGAGCTCCCTCACACCTTTATTTGCCATGTGTACAATCTGATGCAATCCAGTACAACAGTTGTTTATTAAAACCTCACCGAGGTGACTATATTATACTGAAATGTGTTTTGTAAACAGGGTCGACCAAAACATTAGAAACATCTAGTCCAATTCACCACCACTGCAAAGAACAACCTTAATGATAAACGTATGAATAGTTAAAATAATGTCTCTGTGAAGGTGTCAACCAAAACTGAAATCAGATTTTATGGTTCTACCTCATAAAGTGGCCACTGAGTGTAATATCTTCATAATGCTAAACCCCAGCAGATGCAAGTCGCTGCCGTCAGCTTCATCCCAACGACAGACTGTGGTGTAACCGACCAGCAGCAGGACACATTTTACTGTAAAGATAATCTCTTATTCACTCTCTCACACCCATTTACACTCACTCTTTCACTCACGCACAGGTACTATACTTCATCTCTCTGTGTGAAATAACGTTTGTCGTTTTCAGCCTGTTAACCTGCTTCTCTCTTACTGCTGCTGCTGATGTAGCCAGAGGCAGCAGAGGGAAGTGTGGGAGTTTTTCCAGCTGCAGCTCCACAAGAACACGGCAGATAAAACTTTACTGCCATTAGCTGTGGTAAGATGCAATTAATACATCACAAAACAACACCCATTATGACACTGTATATTAGCAGTGGTGTCACTAGTGAGACTCTGAGGGATGTTTAATGTGCCCAAAATGAAAAATTTAATGAATTGCATTATGTTGGTGTCTATTTAGATCTTTTCATGATTTTATTCTGCTGTTCTACAGCTCAACACATTTATTTTTTCCAAGTCGGTGTAGTTACAAGCACTTTTCCCAGATGAGTGCAAAGGGTGAATCATAACTATACTGAACACTAATTAATGGTTCATTATGTTATGATTTAATACCATCAGAAGTAAACAGATAAAGATATACTGCTGTCTCCGCCACAATTCATAATAGCTGAATGTAGTAGATTCTTACCAAAACATTTGAACTCTCAAATGTTTTATCAGTATTGTCAGTATTATCCAGAATGTAATGATCATAAATGGAGGCTTTCCAGCTTCTACTCTGCATTTTACTTTGTAATTCACTGTTTTTTAATTTGAAAAGATTCCCTTTGTTGCTTACTTGTGCAAAACAGGAAGAGGCCTTCCAAAATAAACATTTAGCTAGTAAAAGTTTAGTTTAGCTTTTAAAATTTACGTTAACAATGTACAGTATCACTACATGCTGATCTTTTTCAGTAAAAGCGAGTGCAACAGTGCAACATCCTTTTTATGACTAGAGCCGACAGGGCTTATGGGAAATGTGGTCTTAATTTCTATATGCAGCAACACCAGCAATTCCACCAGTGTGACATGGAGGGTACCGGTCATTAACACTTACCCCAGGATATCATCATTAATTTAACAGTGATTCTCTGATGAGGAAAGTCATTTGCCAACAGTCGAAGCTGCTTTTTATGCTTTAGTCCTTTCAGTTCAGTTAAGATTCCTCGAGCTTCTGTGTGAGATGGTGACAGAAAGATGGCGGCTGAGCTGCAACGTGTGAAACGAAGGGAAGGAGGTGTGTGAGAGGCTGTGAATGGAAGAGACACTCTAATCGAAATGTCAAAGAACGCCTCTGAGTCGTTACAAAATGGAGGCCTGCTCAGGCCGGGATGTCGACGGAGTGGGATTGTGAGCTGATGCCAAGCGAACGCAGGAGGTTAGAGAAACAGCTCCGAAGATATGAGGGATTTTTTTGGTTGCTTCATCTGTCAGTCGGCTGGTTTGTTCACCGCTTACCTTTTTACTATTACTTTGATTTACGACCAAATACTTGCCAAACTATTGACATTCCCATTGGGCTCAAATGCACTTACCTCCTGATAATTTTTTTTTTTTATATACTAGTCCCAGATCCCACACACTAACCTAAAATTAGTCATTTCATGCCCCACAGTTTTTCACACAAACCCCAGAATGTATTGGGTATTTGGGATTTCGGGGATGCTGCCCTCCTCATGTTATTTGTTGTGTTACCAAAATTTGATGCAGCATCCACAGATACCAAATGACCCGAATAAAGCATGAAGCCTGGCAGAGAACTGCTGGTGTGAAAGAGTGAATCTGTGCCAGTATGAAAATGGGAAAAGAAAAAAAAAGCACTCAATAATAAAGAAACTGTGCAGTTTTTAGCACATTCACAGTTGTTTTAAGCACTATCCAATCCTGCGGTTCCTCAGTGTGAGAGGTTTTTAGTTTAGTCAGAGTGGGAATAAGGGCTTCTGCCTCCTTTTCCATTTCAGCCATTAATCGATTACGCCTCTCTCCAGCACGACTCACTGTCTCCCTGTTGGCTTTGCAGTAATGCATTGTAGCGAAAGCAATTAAATTTACAAGCATTCAGCAGCTACTACAGCACTCCATCTGCATTTTTGTGCTCTCATGGTCCCCATTCCTCTCCAAGGCAACGGTCCTAACAAACACCCTGTGCTCCCCTCCATCACGGTGTGATCTTCGTGCTGTTCTGTTCAGGGTGAACCAGGGTGCTTTTGCCCCTGGTGGGGGCTGGAGGTCGTGACTGATGTGGGTGAAGAAAGTGCTGTTGAGGGGGTTGCGAGTTCTGCTTCAACACAGCCGCTGCTTTGTCTAGACATCAAGTTCCTGAGCAACCCTAACACTGACGGCTGTGTTCTGCCCTTGACAGCAATTTTTTGTGAGATCCGCAGAAAACAGGCTTTCTCTGAGGGGGGAAAATTGACTCACATTTGTTTCTTCTCGTCGTCAAGCATTTTTGTGTCTGACAGGGGACAGCAGGTCACACCTGTGGGCTTTGTACAGACCAGGGTTTAGCTTCTTACTTTGATTTTAGTGGTTTCCTGTGCAGATGTTGTTTACTTGTGCGTCCCAAGTGAGAATCAGACTCTTAAATCTGGTACTTTTAATGCATTTCTTTATCAGATTCATCTATACACAAACACAGCTGTTTTTCCATGGAAGGTTTATGAGTTTGGGAAAGTGAGTGGGGCGTATATACATAGTGTGCACAGGCTGGTGTAGAGAAATGCTTTTCACCTCCGTGTCCTGCTCATGGACCTCAGAGTTTGGCCGCTGTTAAACACAGATTTCTACGTCACACAAATGGAATTAAATGTTGAATATAAGAGGTGAGAGTTAATGCATGGCTCTAAGGAGGAGTTGGTTGCATCTTGTAAATTTTCGTTATTACAAAGGTGCATATTTAAGAAGCTGGAGTCAGTGAATATTCCACTTCTATCTTGATACTTTGAACGATTAATCAGGACAAACACATACAAAAAAGATCACCATTTTAACAGCCTCTGTAATTTGTTCTTTCCAGGGTTCAGTATTTATGTGAGAGGTTGCAGGAGTTAATCAGTCCTGAGATAAACAGAAAACACTGAAACCACTGGTAGATTTAAAGCTGCATTCTGCATATTGATAATTCAGACAGAAAGTTCGTCCTTTAAGACCTGACATATTTGTTCATTTTGCAGAATTATTCATTAGAGAACATCCAGTCTTGCTGCTTCACTTCTTTAGGCAGTGGTTCTCATCCTGGTGCCATTTAGGCCCCATTGTAGGCAGGCTTTAATTCCATCCAGCTCATTTCACTAATTAGTTCCTCCTCCCTGGATGAAGACCTGCTAATCAGCGGAATCAGTCAGTGTGGTGGTTTGTTGGAATGAAAACCTGCAGACTCCGGGGCCTTAATGGCACAGGGCTGAGAGTAACTGTTTCAGAGCGTGCCAGCTCTTCTCTGTCCGACTGACACAGATTAGAGGGCGTACCTGCTGCTTCGGCCCAGCCGGTGTGCTCGTGACCCTCTGTTTCACACCAGAGTCGGTTCTCGCCTTGCCAACCGGCCGTGTGGCAAGACCGGATCACAGTGCCAGAGTTATTTGGATGCCCAGGTCCTGGCAGCTGAGTCGGGATGGAGCGTGGTGTGAGTAAAGCTCCGTCCTGCAGAAATTCTGATTCTGATTCCTGATAATGAACTGAGTACTTCTATGAATAAACACTTGGTTGTCAGTCAAACTGGAAAATGAATCAGTTGTAATTCCAGGGAGTTTTATCCCAGAGTGAGACAAATGCCAAGAGAAAATGGGTAAACACTCCTGCTTTAAATAAGAAGAAAATATATGGTATATCTAAGAGATTTAAAGTATTAAATGTCCCTTAATATGGATTTATATAGTTGATAAACTGAGAATTTTTAATAATCCATTAAAGATTAAAATCATTTATGAGGCAAAAACACCAAACACAATGATTTTCTCTGTTTTATATTACTGTAAAATGAAAATCTTTGTGTTTTGGACAATTGGTCAGAAACAACTGACAATGTGCACAACATCACTTCGGGCTGTGGGAAATTTCAAATGGAAATTTCTCACTCTTTTTAATGACATTTTAAAATCACTCAACTGAAATAACAATGGACAGATCCATTGATCCAGCAGCCATATACGAAATGTGTTTAGATGTTTAATGAAGATTTAAAATAACTTCGATATCAAACCCCTCACAAACCTTGATTTAATAAAAATAGTTTTCCAAGTTTATTGTGTTCCATCGAGCCGAGCACTGGAGAATACGTTAAAACCAGTTTATGGTCAAGCCAACGCCTTTTAGCCGCTGCTTTCACCACAAGCCGTCATCGTTGGGGTTGATTTAATTCTGCCCTTCCCAGGCTGTTTTAATTCAGCTCTGTGAGATGTTGTTTTTAACAGTGCCAGGAGGCACCGCGTCATTACAGCGTGGTCTCTTTATGGGAAGCCCTGCTATGTACATTAGACGGGAGGAGGCATTAGAAAGGGATGGGGGGGTGTTCTGAGCGCATGTTGAGTTACCAAAGAGTTTTCTCCTGTGTGTGTTTCTTTGTGTTTCTCACTTTGCGAGGACCAAGTACACTTTCAGTCTGCAGAGTGATTACAGTTTGAGGTCAAGGTTTACGGTTAAGGATGGAATTAAGTTTAAGTTGAGATATGCGTAACGTAAAGATGAAGTTATGAGTAAATGGAAAAAGAAAGAAGAAGAAGAACATGTCTCAGGTGTTGCGTGTTTCATGTATGAGTTTTTGGATGACGAAGAGAAAAGTGTGGTGACACAGAACATATTCATACAACACGTTTTAATGGGTCTGACAGTCCACTCTCAAAATATGATTCACTTTCCCGAATGTTTCAATGTTTCAATGTTGAAAGTTTCAACATTTCAGACAGACATTCATCTGCAACTGCAGTTCAACCAGGAGAGACTCGACTGAGAGAGAGGCTTAAAGAGTCGTTAAACTCATTTATTTGAATTGGTGTGCACAGTAGGAAACGCTTAAGACACAGATGAGGACTCTCTGGCGTTTAGACCCAATCATGACATCATTGGTTTAAGGGGGTAGTGACAGCATGAGCAGGACTGGGAAATATCCCAGTTGAGTCTAGTCACTGGTGGTGGTGGTGAAGGGCTAAAGAGCAGTAGCTGAAGATGTGATGGATGGATGTGATGTGGAGCAGGGCTTCTGATGAGCTCAGTGGAGGAGCAGTGGATGGAAGTGACAGCTGATGGGAACGGCAACAGGAACAGCTTTAAATTTTTGACGATTTTTGTCTCTTGTACCGTCTGTGATGGAGTAATTGAGTCACATTCTACTGTGGCACTCATTAGTAGGTATTGTGAATTATAACATTTGTTCATTACACAAAATGTAATGTTCTCTGGTGCTGTAGCCGCTGATGCAGGTGGTGGTTTTTAATGATAAAATGTTGTGATCCTGTAGCTTGTTTGAAAGTCTCTTCTTTCCTGCTCACTGGCCTTTATAGGGGACCTCGGGCCAATCAATAGTATTCACGGAATATTCCCAGTGTGTGTGACATTTTCTGAGCAGCTGGAAGGGAAATTGTGATCTAATGAACATGTGGTGGTCTAGAGGAGTGAGGAGTGATGGTCTAGTTTAATTTTCCTGATTGGGACAAAAAAAAAAAAAGAAATCTGTGTTTTAAAGTCACAGTTTGGTTGAGCATTAACCTTCAGCTGCCTTACAAATCAAAAAAAGAAATGGGGGAGAAAAGAAAAACTGCAAACATATTTATGTGTAAGGAAAAATGAAAATGTTCTGCCACAGTGATATATGCCACATCAGTGCCCACGCTCACAACCTTGATCTGTCTGAGTGGGCAGTGGCTGTGGAGACTTTCAGTCCGAAGCGTGGCCAGGATTTCAGTCATTATCTCCGTCTTCAGCCCACGACATGCTGCTGCTGCTCTTTTCTGCAACTTGTAATTCATTGACTATATTTAACAGAACCTAATGATCTGTCAGTTGGACTGATTTGCTCTAATTCCTCAAAGAGCTGAGATTCACACACCTCAGCGTGAAACGTCTCTGAGCGAAGACTCTGACTGCCTTCCTTTCTGCTTCCTTGCATGTGACTTTGGATGAAAGAAAAGGCTGAAGTGTGAAATGCTGGTAGGAAATCTCGACAGTCCTCACGAGAGCGGGCGTGCAGGCCGGGTCTGAGGAGGTGGTGGTGTGTGTTCAGGGCTGTTTGTCAGTGGGACGTTCGGCAGGAGCTCACACCCGCTGCCCCAGACAAATTACAAATCACCACCAGTGAGAACACTGAGGTTTCGCTGAGGTCGTATTTTGATTGAGTAGAAACACGAAGGAAAGATATGAGAACTAATTCTCTCCCTTCTCCATTATTTAGAGAATTTCTTTGAAGAAGGTGTCACGTTCTTTGTAGGAGGATGAAATCCAGAATGGTTTTGTATTTGTCTACTTCTGCAGGTGATGATTAATTACACTGTTGTTGTGATTTAATGATCCAAACCACATGATATAAATATGTAAACAACACTAAGAATTAAACTTGACTTGGATTTTGATAGCTGAATAGAAAAATATGACATTAATTCAAGTTTTCCCATAGAAAAGTGGTCAGTGGACGTGGTAAACAGGTAAATAATCCCCTCTCTTATTTAAAACCTGGTCTTTGCTGGGTGATGTGGTGCCAGCACTTGTTTTTGGTCGTTATAATAAAATATAGAAAATAGTGAAAGATTCCATTATAATATCCTTAACACACAAGATGGTCTCTTATTTTATCGAACCCGCAATCCAAACACCCAGACATTCAGTGTACTGGCATAAATGAAAACAAAACAAAAAAAACACTAAATCCTCATATTTGAGAAGCTGATTAATGGATTATCAGGAATAATTTATCAGTCATTTCAGTTCCATTAAAAAAAAACAAAAACAAAAAAAACATGCTCTAAAAAAAAACAAGGTTTGTTGCTGAGTCCTCTCGCTGCAGTTTGGGAATGTAAACAGTGAACTCAGAGCTCAGGCCTGTTTGGAACATGCAGCAGTCTTTCCCAGGGTAACAGCTGACCTCCAGCCATGACCAAAATGTCCTATAAAAAGAGTTTGGTTTGGTGGTTGTGGAGGTTGTGGCATTTTTGCTCATTACCAGCCGCTGTGGCAGGTAACCCCTCATTCAGACGTCCTGTGTTTTCTCCAAAAGTGTCATTTCTGGTAAAACGGTGAAACTTCAGCTTTTAGCAGCCGCTGTGGCCTTTTGACAAACAATTTGATTTCCTGCCTGGAGCATCGTGGTGTTGTTTTTCGGTCTATATTTGTCTTTGTGATGGGGCAGCTTGTGTTGGTCCGTGTGTGTGTGTGTGTGTGTGGTCAGGGTTGCTGAGCTCTGTGATTTTTAACTGATGTGTGATATCAGAGGAGCTGTTGGATACGAGCCCTTTGGCTTGTACCTCGGCCTTTTTCATCTCGCCTGTCCTGCCAAGCCGGTGGTAATACACACGTTCAGGTTTAGTACACGAGTGTTTACATACACTGAGGTGTGCGTGTGTGTGTCTGTGTGTGCGTGTGTGTGTGTGCAGCTATTGACTAGTGCTTAAAACTTTGTATTTATGTACAAACCAGTGATTAAATATTTTGTTTTGGTCCAATTACCGTGTGAATTTGCATGTATCTGTGTGTGTGTGTGTGTATCTGCAGTGGCAGTGGGTATTTGCTGCTTAAAGTTGTGTGTTCATGTCAGTGTGTGTGTGTGTGTGTTATTTTTGTGCTTGCAGGTTTTTTTTTTTAGGTTAAATCAGCTGGATATAAAGTGCTGACACACATTTAATCAGAAAAATAGATATGCATGTGCATGACTGCTCCACAAATGCACACACACACTCACACACACACGCACAGAGTAAGTAATAAACACACTTGCGACCCTATCAGATGTTGGGGGGCTTTTTGTGCCTCTGCCCACAGGGACTATGAGGTTTAATCAAGCAGCAGGCCTGTGTTGGTTTACTGTGGCATTAAGGATAAAAATAGGCTGCAAGGAGCTGACTCCACTGGGTAGCAGAGCCCCTCCACACAGCTGCAAGTCATGCTCTGTGTGTGTATTAACTAAAATGTATGTTTGTGTTTTTGCTCCGAAGTGTTTGCCCCGGTTTGATTTGTCTGACGATTTCTTGCCTGCATTATGTTTTTAAAAAGAACAGTTGCATATAGCTGAGCAATTGAAGAGCTTATGGGCTCTGTGTGTGTGTTTGTGTGTGTGTGTGTGTGTGTGTGTGTGTTGTGTGGCTTGACTTTATTGAATTTTTTTTTTTTTTTTAATTTTCTATAATTGCTAGTTGTGTATTTTGGGTCCTTTTATAGCTTTGTTTTTATTTTCAGCTGTTCAAATTTAATTTTCAGTGGAAAAAATTTAAATTTCATCGTTGTCAGTTTTTCTGTAAACCAAACTGCTCAGTGCATCCACATTTTAGGAAATACTCTTACTTGCTTCTGTCCTATTGTGTCTACTAACACATTAAAAGCTCAGTAATCAGCACTGGATGGAGCAGGCTACTCATTTCCCCCCGTTTCCAGTCTTTATGCTAAGCTAAGCTAACCGCCTCAACTATAACAAATAGAATTGTGTGGGTTTTAACCTCCTGAAGCGGTAAAATGGTGGCTGTTTTTCAAGAACTGTACACTTGATAAACATAAAATACCAATTATACTGTGTTCACTTCAGGGTGAAAACAGCATTCAGACCATCATGGGATACTCGAGCTCTCTTAAAGCACAGACAGATTCAATTCTCTTAAGGCTGAAGTCGTTTAAAGACCATGACCAAACCGTGGCAGAGAAGTCCTTAGAAAATCAAACTTCATTGCAGGTTTTAAATTCTTCTGAGGCCATGTTGAAGGAGGGACCTCCATCTCAGTCAGCGGGTGATTGGCTGATATCCAGTGTCTCATAGGAGCTCCAAAATTGTCCCGATTTATTGGGGTTGCTATTGTTTGTGCGAGAGAGATTTAGGGTAAGAGGGTTAGGAAGTCCTGGGAATGTGGAGTGGTGATTTTCATCGGTTTGTGTGTGTAGCAGAGAGGGACGTGATGTGCAGTGATGAAACATCACATGACAGCATAAAGTGGGTCTCTGTGCTCATTCACATGAGGATTACTTATCATTAGATCCTAAGCTACTTTTTCACACAGCAGATAACTCAGCCTCAAGCTGTGAGAAGACGGCTTTTATAGTGCGTGTGTTTTCTGTCCCCTGTGTGTGTTTGTAAGTTTGTATGTCCTCCCGTGTGTGTGTGTGTGTGGGCATACAGTATCTGGGGCTTCATCAAACTTTCATTGAAGCTATCAGCTGAGCTCATTAAACATGAGTGGAGAAAGCTGCCGCCGAGTGGGATTCTGGGTAAAAATATCACCATGCTAGGCCTCCCTCAGCCTCTAGTCTGCATAGTAACACAGTAACAGTAGAGGTGTATGACTGTGTGTGTGTGTGTTTGTATTTCTGTCTTTAGCAGATGTATATAGATGAAGGTGCACCTTGGCCTCATAGCTTCTCATAGAAAATACCAAAATCCCATTTTTCCTTTTAAATATCTCGGTGAAGCAGCAGCTGTCTAGTGAAGATTCTCTCTGTGAAATTATATTATTAAAAACATTTTATCCTGCTTCAAGTGACTGATAAAGTACAGCAGCCTGAAAAGAGAAAATAAAAATCAACTTGTCAAAGTTCACAATTCTGTCTTTGCACCAACAGAAAAAAAAAGAATGAAAACATCATTTAAGTTTTTGATGTTTCTCGTGTTGTTGACCTTCAAAGCTGAATCACAACACGATCAGGAAAAGACCAGGAGCGAATCAGTCCTGTCCTGCTGTTATATAAGAATGGCCTGGTTCTTCACTGGGTAATGACAGGTCTCTGTCTCTGCTGACAGCATCGACGCCCCGAGCCACACAACAGCCAACCCCCCCACCCCCCAGCCAACCACAGAGATAAATGAGTGATGGATTTTGGAATCAGTCCTATTGAGGGCCGTCAAGTTAAATAGTTTGCAGACGTGACGCCATGAGCATCCACTGATTGTACATTAGACAGTGGTTTCAGTTTGTACAGTACGACCACGTCATTATTACAAACTGATTTCCATTTAAGAACATACCTGAAGTTGTTTTTCCCTCCTGAGCTGAACCTAAGCCAAAAAAAAACCCCAATACACCTGCAGTGCTGCGCCTGAACAGCTGGGTATCTGCTGTTCACATGTCTGTTTCCCAGTAGGGAACACATTTATTGTTGGGGATGCATCAATAGCACTTTTCCACTGACACTGGAAGCACTCTGCATTTGCCTGTTTGTCAATACTGAACATCAGAGCACTATTGTCTTCAGTTCAAGAGCATCCTGCAGTTTAACGTCCTGTTTCACAGTAAAAGCCTTGAAGCAAAGAGATGATTATGGCTTTTATTGTGAAGCAGCTGAAGGAAGTTTTTTGCGGCCGGGGATGATCTCACATTCATAACTGACTGTGATTTTTGGTGAACCTCAAAGCTCCATAACAGTTGTGCAGTGATACACACCTTCATTATGTCTTGGTTTTTGACATGTTGTATGTAGCTCTATACTTATTTATAGCAGCCACATGAAGACACTGTAATTAAAAGGTCAAAGGTTGAGTCTGAAATCACTCTGTATCAGCTCACTCATATAGTAAATATAGTGTGTCAGGTATCACATACAGTCATACACACACAGTCTGCAGGAGCAAATATCCAATTTATTAACTGAGTCATTCATCAGGCACAAAGGCCACATATCTCTGACTGCAGCTTCTCAAGGTTGAGACGTTCTTTCACTGTGTAAAAACATTTTGACTGTCGGTCAGAAAACAAATTGTGCTGTTGGAGATTGAGATGATTCATAAAGTGACCCAGAATTCATCTGGAAAAAATAATCAACACCCGAATCAATAAGGAAAATGGTTTAGTTGCTGCCCTGTGTTGGAGCGAAATACTTGGACAGAACCTCCTCACTGTTTCTTCCATGGTGAAGATTAAATGCAACGCGACCTCTGTTTGGGACGAGTTTTGGGTGATAAGAAGACGATGGCGTTCAGGTTCAGTGACGCTTTGAATTGTCAACACATTGCGTAAGTATGAGGGGGTCACTGCTCTGTGCGAACGGGGCCCAGCAGAGGAGGCATTAATCATCTGTTCTGTCGGTTCTCGCTCTTGCTCATCATCCCCTCGTCTCTCCCAGGCGTTTCCTTTATGCTTCCTCCGCTTTCACCCTCTGAACCTCTGTTGCTCCCCTTTATCTCTGTCTAATTTATACTGTACCTCCTCCACCTCCCCCATCCATGGCTCACCCTCTGTTCTCTGTTTCTCTTTGTCAAATCAAATCCTTTTGCAGGTATTGATCCCCCCAGCACAGTGAAATCCCTCGTGATTGCAGGTCATTGAGTGTCAGATGCTCCCCCTCACTCCTTGCTGGGATAGATATCTGATTCAGTGTTACAGTAACCACCAACCATCACCGCTCTGGACCCCGGGGACAGAAATCAGCTGCTGGGTCCCTGATTTAAAGGGCTTTACGTAAGACAACACAAAGCCCCTTTTCTCTGTTTTCTGACGTTTATAAACTGAGCGATTAATCAGATAATCGGAAAACAACGGATTAATTGTTAATTGTAAGCATAAAAGTACATAAGCAGTGCCAATTAAAAATAGGGCTGTTGAATTGCCAGAGGTAAGACAGTGCTGTTAAATGCCACCGTTTGTGGCTTTTTTGTTAATTGCCCTGACTTTTCCCCGAGCACACCTGCGGTCATAGTCGACGGCCTTTTCGTTTTGGTACTTAGTCCTGAGCTGTAGGTGACACCTTGTCCACCAAAGTGTCCAAAGCGTGTTTTATGTTCCACGTTTTATTGGGTTTAAATGTCGCTGCCAAATCACAGCTCATTCACTGATAATTTGGGAGAATGCTCGTTGAAGGGAAGATGGGTTAATTGGTGTGTGTGTGTGTGTGTGTGTGTGTGTGTGTGTGTGCAGGAGTGTGAATGACAGATGGGCCTCAGGATTCCTGCCGGGGTCAATGCATCCCAAGGGGCTATCCACCCCCTGCTGACACACACACACACACACACACACACACACACACACACACACACACACACACACACACACACACACA
>JBBMJY010000021.1:23641851-23661677 GCA_037833715.1 Toxotes lorentzi | reverse complement strand
CACACACACACACACACACACACACACACACACACACACACACACACACACACACACACACACACACACACTGAGAGCTTTCCAATGTTTTGGAGGCTTCTGTTTCTCCGGAGACCAGAAATGGATCCAAAAAGATCTCAGCCAATCGCGGCTCCTGATTTGCTCCTCGTCCGATGCTGTTTGTCAGCTTGTCGCCGCTCTGCCCTAGAAAACCGAAAAGAGACTGGAGTCATATCAGGAGTAGAACATAAATCAGGTCGGTTATCACTGAAAGGAGCTGCCGAGTTGTCGATGCTCTGAGGTGCACCCTGTAATTTCTCCTTTGTGTGGTCGTGCTTGCACAGGTTTGTGGTTGTGGGTATGTGAACGAAGGCTCAAGGCAAACCTTTTTATCAGCTCTGGAACGTCCAGTTTTAGGTTGTGGGACATGGTTCCTGTCCTCCAAATATCAGGTAGAGAAAAAAATAAAAGAACAGCCATCCATTCAAAAACTCTCACAAATCAAATGACACTGAATAAACAGAAAAATCGCACTTGAGCCGATGTTCAAATGCCAAGTGCCCTTGAGCAAGGCACTGACTCTGGCTGTCACACACTGTATAGGTCGCGACACATCACAGAAAATGTTACAGCTGCCTGAGCTCGAAGGTAGAGAGGGTGCCACACTGACTCAACCCTGTGTGGCCGAAACAGGAACCCACTGAGGGACAGGTCGATATATTGGCGCGACCATCATCCCGGCGAGCCTTGGTACTAGCGTAACCGGCAGCGCAGCCGCTGACACGAAGTGTTGATTGAAAGCGGCGTGGCTATAAACCGGCACCACTTAGGACTGTTTGCGCGATAAAGCGCTCTGGCTTTAGTAGCCGTGATTGTCGTCCTCTGGGCTCTTTGCTTATTCCATCATGTTCTGCTGGACTGCGGCTCAGTGCAGAACTCTGAGTGAATGTAAAATCATTAACAGGCTCTTAAACATATTAAAATGTTTCCAGTGAAGTTAACTGGACGTCATCACTGAACATAAAATATTGTCTCAATAACACAATTTGGATTTGGATACCAATCAATGTTCAAATGTCTTGTTTTGTCCGACCAACAAGATTTGACTTGGAAGCAGAGAATGTTTTGTTTTTGCTTAAATACTGATTGAAACGATTAACGACGTTGGTGTGATGATATATTAAGCTCAGATAAGGTTCTTTCCTTTCATTTCTTACACTCGGTGAATAAAAAAGCAAAAACAAAGAAGCGCTGCTGTGATGAACAGCTGGCGGAGAGAAGCTGAACTGATGTCAAGGTGTGATTCATCAGGAATGTCTGTTAGGACTGATTAGACTGTGCATATCATATTACACCTGTCTTTCTGCTTCCTCAGGGACTTTTTTCAATACAACATGAGACGGAAGCTAATTTTCTCATCTCATTTCTTATTTTTTCCTTTCATTTATTTATTCAAATCCAGCAGAGCGTGAACACCTTTTGTTTTTTTTGTTTTTTTCCAGTTTTCACTCTCTGTTTTGCAGCTTTCCCACATGTTCTTCTCTTTCTCTAACCCCTAACCCCCTCTGCCTTTGGAAACTGAACCGAGCCTCAGCCTCTTGAATCAAGCACCCTCCAGCACATCCCTGTCTTTCAACGTAATGTTTGCTTGTGTATCTTTCCTGCCATGAACGGCTCCACTGTTTGGCCTGAAGATTGGATGGAGTTAAATGAGACACTTGAAGACACTGAGCTCTTTTCTCCTCCTCCATGTAAAATTTGGAGTAACCCACTGTCTCTCTCTCTTCTCTATCTGATTTTATTTGTTGCTGCTGTCCTTCCTCGCAGCGTTTCTCACCACGTCTCTCATCTGTCTTCCACCTTCTTCCATCTCGTCTTGCAGCGATCCATCACCCTCTGCCTGCTCTCTCTCTCTCTGGCTGTGTTCCCTGAACCCTCTCACCCACTGAGGGCAGCGTGCCTGTAAAGGTTGATGCTAATAATACTGAGATCTCACTCAGAGCCCTCCACCTCTGCTGCATTAGTAAATACTATAGAGTTACCATGGCTCCTCTTGTAAATACAGGGACACTACCCACCCCCCCGCAACCCCCTCCAAACATCAACACAATAGATAAACGTCTTATTTAAACTGCATTAAACAGTGATTGCTGCAGTTCACACTGTGTAAAGTGAAACATGGACTTTGTGAGTTTAAATCCCTCCCATCAGATATCTAATGAACTGTAATGAGTTTCCTCACATGAACAGTGGTTACACACACAAACTGAGTAGTGTTTGGTTGTGTCTTCAGACACCAGCAGCAGATACTGGATGCTTTGCACAGATAGTGCAGTGGTTGGGATGTGTAGGTCCAAAAAGCTAACTTAATGAAGTTGCCTTCTTTTTACATCAACAAAAAATTACAATAAAACATGGTAGAATTATTTTAAATTTAGGATATTAAAAGTAACTTAAACTAAACTGAATAAACTAAACTTGAGGCAGTAGTCAACAACAGCCGGGATACAGACTAAATCAGAAAGAATCACTCAATGTCCCTTTACCAGCTTGTTCCAGAGCTTTCAGTCACATATTACAATCATCATCAGTACAGAAACCAGCTGAGCAACCACCTTGAAGACCATGAGATACAGCTGAGAGCTCTGGAACAAGCTAGCAAGTGGATTATGTTAATAAATCATCATCACAATATAAGTTTATAGAATTTAAAGGCACTAAATAAAAGCACAACGCTTCAGTTTCTCTACAAGACCTTTACCAATCAGACCGGTCTGTATAATGCAGCGTTCCTCTAACGACGTCCAATGGATCAATGGGATCAGTGGAGCCTCAGGGGAGCTCAGTGTCTGACAGCTGGTGAGATCTCAAAGGATTTAGCTCCTCTGGCTCTGACCCGGATGCTGTAATAGGGTGACCCCATGAAATATTGACAAACCCTTTCACAGCTCAAAACAGGAAGAGAAACACACAGAGCTAAATTAGGGGAAAGGTTCGCTTGGACTGAACTGAATGAACTGCACTTTGTTTTGTTGTCACAGATAAAATATGCATAATTCATTTAAAGAACATCAGCCATATAAAAATCAATCCATGAAATAATGGTTGCAGTTTTACTTCAGTCCTTTTTGAAAACTATTTTAAAGGCATCACTTAAAAAAAGGAAAAAAGAATGTGAAAAAAGAAAAGAAAACTAGGATGACAAGTGAAGGCATGTTGTGTTTGGCAAACAGAATCTGAATGGTGACAGCTGGTATTTAGTGTGAATACCTGTGCATTTCTTTTCTGTGAATACTCACTGAGTAACGCACTCAACCAAAACCCTTTAATGTGAAGTAATGACCCTGATGTGGAGGTGAAGAGCAGCAGCCGGTGGACGGAGAGCCGTAATGGTCTCTGCTTCTATGTAAATATTTATGGGAAGATCCGGGGAGTTGAAGGGCAGTTTAAAGACGGCGCTGCATCGCTCCTGATTATTTACTTTGGAGCTCTGCGGAGGGCTCCCTTCAGATTCACATGGTGCCTTCACTGCTGCTGGATACTTCAGCTTCAGAGATGAGGCGTCTGTATCTGCTGAGATTAGAGCGGGATGACTTCGGCTTTTTTTATAACTGAATAACTCTTTTTTTTCTGAGTTCTGGCTTCTCATTTGTGAGGATTTGCTGGTTTTCTTGGTTTTATGTGATAATTGATAAATAATTTGGGGTTTGAAACTGAAACAGGCATTTTACACTGTTTTAGACATTTTATATACCAAATGATTAACCACTTGATAGAAAAAGTTAGTTGTAGGCCCTTCTGAGTCGTTGGTGTTGACTGACTGTTTGGTAAGGAAAGGCTGAGGAAAGGCAGGTGTGTGTGTGTGTGCGTGCGTGCGCGTGTGCGTCTTTGTTAGCAATAAAGAGATGTTTGAAGCAGAGATTTCAGCTCTCCCCTTATTCCAATTTTCCACTCAGATCTTTTTTCCTGTTTTCACTGAGGTCATTTACTGTCCGGAAAATGTCCCAAAGAGATAACAAAAACATACATACACACACACACACACACACCTGCCTTTCCTCAGCGGTGGTGGTTGTGTGTTTATATTGGCCTGCTCACATGCAGCCACCAGCCTCAAGCGCAGCCTCAGTCTTCCTGGGATTCACCATCAATCTTCGTGCTCCGTGCTCTTTGTGTGTGTTTAGGAGTGTGTGTATTGTTTCACTCTCCAAACTCTCCTCATCTCCTTCTTTGGCAAAGTGTCTCCCGACACCTTCCTGCTCGCTCCTCTTTGTCCCTGCTGTCTGTTCTTCAGTCTCTCACACTCTGGTGCTTTTTTTTCTCGCCTCCGCATTTAATTTAAATGTCTCTCGCCCAGTTATTAAATATTCCTCCCTCACCAACCTTCTGTTGCCCATAGATATGAACCATGACTCCTGAAACGCACCTGTGGAAGCAGCCGGGCTGCTTAAAGATTTTACAAGTATTTGACCTTGACAAAAGAGTTGACTTGTAGAATTGAAAAGACCTTAAAACCTGCTTCAGACAGATCTGATGGTTTTTGTTATTCTTTTACTTTTAAAAATCTATGTCTCTCTCTCTCTCTCTCACCACTTATGGTCAGAGGGTTTGGTCTCCATGCAGCTGCTGCACTGCAGCCAAGTGGGTTTTGGTTGGGGATTATTTGACCGTTGGATTACTGTGCGTGGTCATCTGGTTGTGGTCAGAATGATGAAGAGCAGGTTTGACAGGGCTAATGTTACTGGACTGTGCTCGGAGCCAGCTGACGCCAGCTTCTGCTTGAGGCAGCAGTTAGGATAAAACTGGACTTTACAGAAAAATTTTCACATTTATTAATCCGCAGGATCTGATGCCACGAGCCCTCTGGCTGTTTAGAGTGAGCGCCTATCTGGAAAAATAATAAAATAAAAGAAGAAAAATAACAAAAAATTCTGAATAATTCAAATACTAAACATATAAACTAGAGTAAACACTCATAGACCTGGTACTAGACAACAGCAGATCGGTGTTTAACGTGCACAGTGGATCTGTTTTTGTCTTCTTGTCTTCTTTTCTCTGTCTATGTTTGCCGTGGTTTTATTTTGGTCGTGTCACACCTGCTGGGTCTCGCCACATGGGAACGAAGTAAACTTTCACCCAAATGTAGGCAACCAGTCATCAGAGGAACAGGAGGAGGAACAGTTTCAAGAAATAAGTGGAAATTCAGGAGGTTAAGAGGCATATTTTATGTTCCACCCACTGTTTATTAGTGGGATGTTTCCAGAAAGTTAGCAGCAGATTTTTCTGAACTTCAGTGAGCGCGTAGCTCTCTGCCAAACGATAAGTTTACTACTGCTGTTTTCTTTCATTTTCGGCCGTAACCGTTATGCTGCGTTCACATGCTGTTTGGAAAAGCGATTCATGTGCTCAGCATCATTCTATTTACATTCTGCTTGAAGTCAGAGCTGGAAGATGAATGATAAACATTAGAGGGTGCAGCTGTGCAGTTGAGGAATTATTCAGGCACGGTGGAGGCTTTCAGTCAGTCGAGGGTCATCTAGTTAAGTCAACCACTTCTTTTTTTTTTTTTTTCATTTGCTCAGCAGGTGCTCATTTGTCAGGTGCTCAGTCTGGGCCTTGAATGAACCCATGATACCTGGCCTGGCTGTGATACCTGGTTCAACATTATGCTGTAATGATACCGCTGGCTTCCTTCTCTCACCTCTGACCAGCTCAGAGGACTCCATCTCCATCAGTGTGTAACCTGAGAGCGGCCATGCCTGCTGCAGTGCTGAGTGGTTGTGGAGTCAGGCAGGCGGGCTCACAGCGGACAGGGGCGAATGGTGGGGGGTTCAGGGGCCTGATGGAGTGAACCTCCTCCTGAACCACAGGGCAGTGGAGGCCTGGGGATGAGGACAAGACGGGCTGGGTTCTTAAGTAGTGAGGAGTGTCACCACTGAAGCCTCATCATAACCATAAACGTGAGCGTGGTCTCTTATTATCTGTTGTTTGATGACAGCAGACTCATTTAGTCAGGTTGTTATGGACACAGGCTGCAGAGATCCTGAGCTGTAGCTGGAGAAAGGTGCGATAAAATGCATGAGTATAGTTCACAGAAGCGTTTATCAACTCTTTATCACAAACTATCTGAGTTTCATGTGCTGATACTAACTTTCCTCTCCGCTTTGTTCTCCAGGCTCAGAGGAAGGAGGTGTTTCTACAAGAGCGTTACGGCCACTACAGCCTGACCGACCCCTTCCTGGCACTACAGAGGGACTTTGAGTGTGGGGTCCCCAGAGGAGACACGGAGCGACGGCCCCTGGGCTCCAGCCCCATCTCCGTCCTGGAGGTCGTCATGGCACACTGCAGGAAGATGCAGGAGCGTATGTCCGCCCAGCTGGCTGCTGCCGAGAGCCGCCAGAAGAGGGTAAGGCACCAGGGGGCAGGAGGCAGAGGAGGGCTTCTACTAGTGGATGATGTTTGATTAACAAAAATCAATTACCTTTTAGACAATGCCTCGTTTATTACCTTGTACTTATATAAGTGCAGTGTACCTGCTGTGAGTCAGAGGAAGTGAACGTAAATAGAAGTAAGACAGATTATGTTTATTACATTTACTCTGTGGCAGAAATTCTCCGGAGAAAGACGTGGAGAAGAGAAAACCGCACGCCCGTCCATTTGCATTAATGTTTTTGGTGTATGCTTGGGTATTTTATGAATGTGGGGGACAGCAGTAACAGTGTGTGAGACTTAATTCCTATTTTCTGGTGTGTCGTTTCTGTTTTTGATGGTTGGCTATGTGTGTATACGAGTGTGTGTTTGTCCCCAGGTCTCTTCAGGATTATGGGCAGCCAGATGTCTGCTGTGGCTTTGTCCCATTTTCTCTCTCGCTCCTTCTCTGTGTTGAGGAATATTATGGATGTGTGAAAGTGTTTGGATGTGAGGCTGCCAGGATGAATGTGGGGGAGTAATAAAGAAAATACTGTGTGTGTGTGTGTGTGTGTGTGTGTGTGTGTGTGTGTGTGTGTGTCCTCTGCCTGAACTCTGTATTAATAACAGAGGTGATGTTTTGAGCCAAATGGAACACACACACACACACACACACACACACACACACACACACATAAATGAGGAGTTATGGAAGAAGGAAGGAAGGGAGAGGTAGGAGTTGGCTGTTTTGACAGGAAAGCTGGTTAAGTAGATTTTGAGGTGTATTAAAGTCTGTACGTCAGTTCTGGCTCGTTGTTCCCACCTATCATGGTGTTCTCTGTAGTGCAGGGTACATGTACCAAAATGTGTTTGTCATTTTTAGTCTGGGAAATAAAAACAGGTGTTTTACACTGTTTAACTAAAATATAGGAAACATAATCGTATAATAAGTTATAAAAAAAAAGGAACCCTAAGAGTGTGACCAGCGATTTGATGCCAACTTTTAATACTGGCTGCTTTTCAATGCTCTGCGCTACAGACACATTTCATTGTTACTGGAATGGTGCAGTTTTAACTGTGTTCAGGATTAAACCTATTCATAAATCCATTCCTAATATTTACCACCAGCTTCTCAAACAGAATCTGTCCGCCCCAGGATTTTCTGTTTTGTTTAATCTGATGCTATACTGATGGATCAGCAGGAAGATTACTTCTTGAATTAAACATGGAAGGAAAGAGGTTAGCTTTCAGATCTATCAGTGTGTCTGCATCAGAGTCCAGGGACGATGGTAAACGTGACTCAGATGTACTGTATGTTTTCATTCAGAGCTCTGCTCCTTCCACAGATGTTTGGTTTGGTTACAAACCCGGATTTGACCTGAAAACTCAAAAAGGAAACCCTGTCGTCTGAGAGCAGCCACTTCTCTGTAACCACTCACAGCAACAACAACCAGAAACATAGCTATGCAACACAACTTTGACCTTGAGAGGTTTTCCTTCATGTGGCCCTGAAAATGTGCGTAAAAAGAGAAGCAGCCACCACAAAACAACAGTCTTCCCTCTTTAGAATCTCAGAATAAATCACCACGTCACCGCTGATTGCACGGTTGTACCTTAACTGTCAGGGTAGGCAGGGTGAGACGGCAGAAGACACAGGCCCGGTGTACTGAGAGGGATCTTCTGGTTGCTGGGTAGAGTGAATTTCACAGGGATTGTCCGTGCTAACTTTATCCTCTCCATCCGTTTCCACTCTTGTCATCCTCCTGTGAGTAAGCTGTTGAATTATCCATGAGGTCTTAGGCAAGCTGAAGGCAGGAAGACATTTGTACGTAACACACTCTGAATCGGTTTATGGGCGTAATGAAGACACCCCCACTCCCTCATCTCCTCCTCCATAAATCAGTTATGAACCCCCCTCCTCATTTTTCCTCCTTCTCTCATCCCCGTTTCTCATCAGTAGCTGAATAGGCAGCTTCATTCTGATGCGATGCTTGCTGAGACCTGGGTGCTGCAACCCTTCACGTCTAAGGATCTGTCTTAGGAAAGAGTGTACTTGTAATCCTTATTTAAATATTTCATGAAGCAGTGGGGTATCGCAGGTCCAGGGAGCATCAGTGCTACCTGAGGTGCCTTCAGGGTATCTCCACACAAATGAGTTCCAGTTTAATGTCATTATTTCCTCTGTAGATGACGACAGAAATCGTACCCACTCTGCTGTGGAGATCATTGCACAGTCAGTGAAGAAGGTTAACCACTTCATTATGTTGCATTAAACCATATCTAACATAGACACTGTGCTCAGAGGATGTTTGTTCAGGCAGAACATTATGAATTAGGACTGTAACTCTGCATTCAGAGCAACAATAACACCATCGAAAACAAACTGCCTTTTTGTTCAGTTTAATGAGACCACTGCGTCGGTACAGGGGGGCTGCTGCCTCATAGAGGTCCTGCAAAAAAAACAAAACAAAACAAAAAAAAACAGTCATCCAGCAAAAAGAGATGATCTGGAAATTACTGCTGTCCTGCTGCAACGAGCACTTCTGTTGAATAATACTGGCCCTTTTAGAGATTCAGAAGTTGAAAGATTTTCCGAAGCTTTTCCAGCAGTGCGTTTGAGCCATTTGCAGTTGATGAACTTGTCTTAATCCTGCCTGGTTTCAGTTTTCGCTGCCCAGTGTGTCAGGACATTTACAGCATCCCCAAATTTGTTCTTCAGAAGCATTAGGCTGACTCACAACAGACATAATCCTCACCCAATTAGCAGCTTGTCGTAGCACCTCCTTTTGAGTAATAACTGGCGCTCCCTCGGTGCTGTTCCCTTTGCTTACAGACCCCTCGCTCCTCCTCAGCATCAGCTGCTGGGGATATTTACTCCCTGATGGTTTGGAACAAGGGAGGTGCAGGAGTAGAGGAGGACAGTGGGAAGGGAGGGGGTCTCATTTGGGACAGGGGTGCCGAGGTGTAGACTCTTGTTTGAGGCTTGTTAGAGCGATGGGGCCTTGGCAAGTGGGTGGAGAGCCCTGGTTAAGCCCCGTTACCCTCTGTGAAGCCAGCTCTGAGCCAACAATAGCAGCACCGCTCCAGATTTAGAAACCAGGGCTTTGACAAGTCATCGAAATTCAACCGTATGAAAAGACTGCGTCTCTGTGAATAGATAAATTAGACTCTTACCCAAGCCAGCCCATGGATTAGTGAAGTGTCTATTTGTGCAAGTTTCTGCTTATCCATCTATCTCGCCTGTCTGTTCAATCGAGCTGTTTTGTCTGGCTCATTTGATTAATCAGATTTGTCTGGGCCCTCCTTGAGAAAATCTTTCAGGCTCATTTTAGCTTTGTGACCAATGAATAACTCACATTTGGATGGTTCTATGGTTCTATCACCCCAGAATTTCCGGACCCGATGAACCCATTGACGTGCTCACATGTAATGCTGATGCTAGGTCTGCAGCTAACAATTATTTTTATCATCAGGTTTATTTTTTAAATTAATGATTAAGTGTATAAAATATCAGATGATAGAGATGAAAGACTCCATTTGCACAGACAAAAAGTAGAGAAAAGTATTTAAATGACTTAAACTGTGAAGATGATGCAAATTGTTGACCATCGACTTCCTGTCATCGATTTATTGACCCATCACTTCAGCACTAGACAAAGGCTGTGTGTTGTGAAATATTGCAGTCATATGTGTTTATTGACTTTGTGTTGTGTTGTTTTTTTTTTCCAGCTGGAGATGGAGAAGCTGCAGCTTCAGAGCCTGGAGCAGGAGCACCGCAAGCTGACGGCACAGCTGAAGGACGAACGAGAGAAGAACAAGCACATTGTAATGATGTTGGTGCGAGAGTGCAAGCAGCTTGCCACACGGGTGGTGGAGGAGTCGCAGCGCTTTGACGAGCTCCAAGCTCGCCTGGACGAGGAGAGTCGCACCTCTGGCCGGCTGCAGGAGGAGCTGAGCACCGAGCGGCAGCACAGCCAACAGATGGAGGCCAAGATGGAAAAACAGCTGTCGGAGTTTGACACGGAGCGGGAACAGCTGCGAGCCAGGCTGGGCCGCGAGGAGGCCGAGAGCCAGAGTCTGCGGCAGCAGGTGGAGCAGCTCAGGACTGAACGCGGCGATGGGAAGGATGCCGCCGTCGCCCAGCCGGCTGCTGCTGGAGTAGAACCTGCTGCTGCCACCAGCACACCACCCAAACCTAAAGCTCTGACGTCTGTTTCTGTAGCCACAGAGCCCATCAGCTCTCGAACGGCGTCTTGCCAAACGGACCTGCCCCCCACTGAGGTGGAGGGTCCCAAGAAGACCCCCCTCACTATACCCGTCAAACCAACCCCTGCCAACTATGTGGGCCTGAGCCTGCCAAAGACGTCTGGCCGGGGGATCGTCCACAGCAGCTCAGGAGGACTGGGACAGACAGAGAATGGCTCAGAGGGCCAAGCCCCTCATGGCTTACCCAGCGGGGTCAGCCCCCGTGTCCAGGCGGCCCGCTACAAGTTCCAGGAACAGGACCAAAACGGCACGGCGTCCCAGAGTCCTCCAGCCCGTGACCTCTCCCCCACCAACCGTGACAACTTTGCCGCCAAGCAGCAAGCCCGTCACACCGTCACGCAGGTTCTCTCGCGCTTCACCAGCCCTCCAGCAGGAGGTGCTGGACCCCTACGTCCAGGTCTGCCCCACTCTGCCTCGGAGGGAGGCCCTTTTCCCGGCCGCTTGAGCCATCCCATCGGCCTCAAGTCACCTACGGTGGCCAGGATCGACCGGGGAAACCCTCCCCCTATCCCTCCCAAAAAGCCAGGGCTTTCCCAGACCCCCTCTCCTCCTCATCCACCCATCAAGGTGGTTGGGGACAGCAGCCGCTCCCCTGGGGCTGGGCTAAAACCGGCCACCCCCCAGCTGCCGCCCAAACCCGCCCTGGACCTGGTCCCAGCCCTGACGGCCTCTCAGGTGGGTGCCTGCCCCCGCTCCCAGGGGCCCGGCCGGGGCCCTCAGCGGCAGCCGGCAGCAGCATGTGCAGAGTGCCCCCCCGTCATCAGCCCTGTCACCGCTGTCAGTAGCCCCTCCTCCATAAACCCCCCCTCCACCTCCTCCTCCGTTAGTGCTCCATCTTCCCGTAGCCCCTGTGCCTCAGCAGGCAGCCCCCTGGCAACAGCATCAGGTAAAGGGGCTCCTCCGTGCTCCATATCCCTCCAGTTCTCCCCCCTGCCTCTTTTCTTCGACTGTCTTTCCAAGGTGCTAGCCCAGCTTAGCCTAGCATAGTGATCAGGGCACAGGGAAACTGGTCTAACCACAGCAATGCGATGCAGAATTGCACACAGGTCATTTCAGTTTATGTCACTGATTCTATCCCTCAGCCCTAAATTACCTCGCAAGATCCGGTGTCGCTCTCTGCATTCTCTCTCTACTCATCTCTCTTTCTCTGCCCTTAATTTGTCCTCCCCCTGGACACCTTTTTTCTCACATGTTGTCACGTTAACCATGTCCGTGTCAGTAATCAGGAGCGGACATTGACAACATGTCTCTAACATGTACCTGACTAGAGGTTAGACATGTCACAGGAGAAGGAGCGTGTCAGGGTGAATTGAGGCAGACCAGGCGTTTCCCCTCACTGTACTCAGACTGATTTGTAGGTCTTCTACCAGTAACGCTTGTCCTCTCTGAAGCTGATGCCAGAGGCTGCTCTCTCCTTCCCTTCCCCTTTTCCATCGTCCAGTAGCATGCCTTGACCACTCTTCCACTTCCTGCACTCTTCCTGTTTTAGCTTCCATTAACTCGCTCTGCTTCCTGTGTCATCGACAGCACTCTGTGTGTAATTTGATTGTTTTCATATAAATGTAAGTATTTATATTTACCTTGGGATGTGCTTGTAGTGCTATTCCTGGTTGTACTGTGTAGTACTATTAAAGAATAATGCCAGTTTATTACAGCTTGAGTATTAATTTCAAAATTTTACTCACTCTGATCAAAAACATTTCAGCACGTTAATTCCTGAGATCAGGGACTGAGGCGGCATCGGTCAGGTGAGGAAAGAAACACCTGTGGTCAGGATTTAAACAAACCCCCAGGTTATTTGGAAGAGAAAACAAAGTCCAACAGAAGTCATTACTCAGTCTGTTCCTTGGAAACATCCATCACAGTTTACAGAATAACTTCTCAGTTTAATGTTAACCTACTTTACCTCCCGTAGATTTCTGCCCACAGTGTAAGATTATTACTAACATCTCAGTTGTTCTCAGTGTCAGTATTTTGTTCAAATAATTAGTTTTATCTGTTATTGTCCGACAGCTTATGTTTCTTGCCCAGTCTGAGGTCTCTTTAGAAATTGTTGCTGTGTTCCAAGTTATAATATCTGAAAGAAATGATGAGACTTCGAAAACAAAACCAAGTTGTTATAAACTGGAATTATCCTTTAATATACCTGTGAAATGTGAGAGAATATGTTTGCATTTTTGAAGCTCCTGTTCTTCACATGCAGATGGATCCTGATTGAAAAACATAGAGCCGTACTAAATATCTATATAATTAAATCTACCAAATCTGCCAGGAACTGTAAAACAAAACTGACTAAAAAAGATACATTAAGAACATGGCACCCCTTAAAAACTTGACTTATAAATGGTCATATTATTACTCCTCTGAAAAAAGGAATCCTGGGCTGTGTGAGAGGAGTGCGACTTTCCAGGTGTTATTTTCTGACATTTTAAGGGTCAGATGTAGGTCTGTGGAAGATTGAAGACAAATCTTTCTTACTGCATATTGATCGTTAGGAAAAATTGTGATAACACCAGTGTTGCAAACCGTTTGGATTTCTTTGCATCTCCCGCTCACAGATCTGATAAAGCTGTGGAGAACCTTGGGGGAATTCTGCTACTTTCCAGACATATTTATCATGGTTTCAAGCCAATGTCACCTGTCAGCAGCCAGAAATGTTTTTCTTGGCCTTTTCCCCGCCACCACCCACTCAGACAGAAAGTGCAACCATAATGGCTGCAATAATCCATGTCCTTGAGATTCACTGCTGCACTTTTTCTTTTACTCTCTTCTTTGTACCTCTTTTTTTCAGTTTGAGACAAATGTCTGCACTGAAGTTCTCCACTCTCCCTTTTTCTAACTCATTTTTATCCTTTCCAGTACAGAACAAACACGTGAAACCATGGTAAAAAGTAGCATCTCTAGACTTTAGTCTCAGTAGAGCCTGAAATGTTTAGTTAGTAGTTTTAGCAGAGTCGTTGAGTTTAGTAATTGTGCCTTTTTTTCCCTGTTCTTTACTCTGTTTGTGTGTTTGTTGTGTTTAATTATTTAAAGTAGTGCTGTATAATTACAACAGCATCCTGCTAAATAAGGTATTTGTCCACTGTGTGAATAATGTGGATGAATGATTGTACTGAAAGACGAATGCTGTCATCTCACTAATAATCTGAGGCGTTGACAGACTCTTTTGTCCGGGCTGCAGCAGCCTCCACATGTCGATCAAATTACAGACATTTTTTTTTACAACACATTTAACAAAGATAAATTTATTTATGTCACATGAGTTTTTATATATGTGTGTGATTTCCTTAAGAGTTTTCTAAATTTCTATTAACCTCATGGGGGGGTTTAGTCTTTACAAGCTTGCATTTCTGGGAAATGTGTGTAAAATAATAAGATAACCTGAAATACTTCAGTTTAATAGTTTGCCCTCAAAACATGGTGTTACAGGTTGGAATGTATAGTTCAATGGAAACGACATTTATCCATAATGAAAAAGCATATACTGAATTAATAAGGCAGTCATTAAATAGAATTAAAGTTGTGAAGTTGTAAATGTTATTTAGTTTTGGTTAAACAGATATTTCTTGCAGCAGATCTGAAGAGGGACAAATCATTTAAAGTCTTAAAACCACAGTTTTCCTGGATGATTTCCAGCCGAGGCTGAAATAAGACCTCGTATGTTGCTTTACCTGTTTACCCATTTCTCCTCTAATCCTGCCGTTATCCCTCTGATTTGTTCGTAACATAATGAACCACCACCTGGGATTTAACCGAGAACAGCTTCAGGCTACGGCAGCAGAAACCAACTGGGTGGCTTCTTTTAATGGTTTAATATTAAATATCTGTGGTAAACTTTTACCTGAGTAACAGTTTGAATTTATGACTTTATTTAATCACATCATCACGTTTGGTATGTTTATTTATTAACTACACATGTAACCTCACACCTTGCTCACACCTGCTGCTCAGACAAAAGAGATTGTACTACACTGTGTGTGGATCTGAAGTGTGCTCTCCTTCCCTTCCAACCCGTCCACCTTTGTAAACCCTCGCTCTCCCGTGATCAGCACTTCTAGTCGCTTTCTCTTCCTCCTGCTCTTCCTCCTCCTAGTGTAACCTGTGCTGCTCCTGCTCCTCCTCCCCTCTGCAGGCTGGTGTCCCTCCGTAGTCTCCTCTCTAAGTGGCGGTGGGCCTGCTGCCCTGGACGGCGGGCGCCCCCTGCTTCTCCAAGCTGCTTCCCAGGGAAATGTCACTTTATTGTCAATGCTGCTTAACCAACCAGACCCGACCACCACCACCTCCACGTCCACCAACATAACCTCCACCACCACCCCCACCACTACGGAGAACAAGCCCAACCATCTTGACCAAGACCACCACCTCTACCACAACCACAACCAAACCTCTGCCTTGTTTGCTGCTGCTCAGAACGGACACACAGGTAACTGGAATTTAATTCATCAATACTGGTTAAAGGTACTGGTTGGTGGAAAGGTAGAAATGGAAGGAGGTTGCTGCGACCTGGTTGCCTTAACGCAGTCAGGGCAGAAGCTGCTGTACCTTCACTGAGGACACTGAGGTCCTGGTGCAGTCTGGGTGAAGTTTACCCTCCAGCATTAAAAGCTGAGCCCTTTTTTTTTTTAACTCAATATGTTTAAAACTGCTGAAAAATAAAATAAAAGAATTCAGCATTTTCAGAATTGTTGAAATCAAAAGTTAAAGCATTTTTCAGGCTTATTTTTTGGAGACTCGTGACTTAAGTATATCTAAAATGTTGGCTGCAGCCCTGTAGAACATTGTGTTTATCAGACACACCTGTACCATGAACTTTACTTTTCTGATGAACATGAAGTGTTCAAATATTGTACTTTTATCTGATGATTGGATAATTGTCAGGTTGTGATAATGGATCTTTGTTCGAGGTGTGAGTCAGGAATGAGTGATGTCTGTGGGATAAGTGAAGTGTCATATCTTTGATGTTGGATATATGTCGTTAGTTCTTAGTTGAATAATGTCTGTCAATCACTTTGTGGGCTCTTCTGTCCACAGAAGTGTATCTGTACATATTAAAGCACAGGTTTGCCCACAGGGAGCAGAAACCCTGTCTTTGCTTTTGGTCAGTGGTTAGCTGGTTGATTGATTTCAAAGAGTAGTGTTGAAGGAACACCCGGCGGCTCGTATTGATCCGTATTGATTGATAAACAGAGGGTGATGCACCTAAATTCAAAGGTTTCAGTGATTGTTCAGTGAGCACAGCTGATGTGCACGAATGAATAAAAGACATGATGAATCATCACAGGATCGTAGGACACCAACATTATAACCATTGTAAAATCAATTTATAAACACATGCATGTATACACACACACACACACACACACACACACACACACACGTGAGCCTCATTGAATGAGACAATACATTAGTTGTAGTTTGCTCTTGTTTACCTTTTCCAAGATCTATATGTAAATATAAATAAATAATTAACATCCAAATGATCCATTTACTTAAATAATCAGTAGTTATGTTTGCAAACTGAAGCATCATCCATCCGCTGTAAGTATTAAACCATCTCAGTTAGTACAGTGTGTCTTCATAGGCAAGCAACAAGCTGCATGAAGACTCGAGTTTGAATTCACTGCTGCAAACATACCTGCTTCTCCTTTTGTCAGGATCCTTCACAGACCTGGATCCTTTTCTCAGGTGTGACTCTGTAAAACTGCATGAATATAAAGCAGAACATGGCTGAAGAAGAGCCAGTTGCTCTGTTGACGTTCTATGAAATGAAGAGTGGAAGGAAGTTTTACACTTACAGGAGACTGGAGAAACGAGCCTCCACAAAAGAGGTTTTCCTGTTTTAGTCGTTCATTTGCTGCCCTTTTCCAGAGCAGCTCACAGTGAGTGATCCAGGGTTTAATGTCTTGTGAAAGAAATCTTCAGAACAAACATGACTTGGATGTTCCAGACATCAAACCCGTGACATTTCTGTTTTAAGACAGATTCCGACCACAAAATCTCTCGGCCACCTGCTTCTTTTTACCACAGCTAATACCCTCTGCAGAAGTGCGGTCTGAGATTGTCATTTCAGCTGAATTAAACATGATTTTGAGCTTTTATTGGCCTTTTGTGAGAAGAAAATGAGATGCTAATGCTCACTTTGTGGTCAGTTTGAATAAAATATTTCCTCTGTCATGCAGTTTGACTTTGTAGTACATGCTTCAGTGAATAAAATTTGGTTAAAGATCAAGCATCTGCTATATATGCATGAGGGAGCATTAGGTTAAGTACTCAGACTGACGAGGTAAAGGAAACATGTCGTGAACTTGCATCTCGTTCAAGTGGAGCAGGCGACAGATCAAATCAGAGATAAAGCTTCAAAAAGGTTTAATGATTCTGTGTGACTCATTGCTCATCTACAGTATGTTTAGTGTGTTTATTTGGCCACTTAAAGTTAGTCAGTTTACTAACCTGCAAAAAAACAAAACAGCCAAAAGGTAAAACTGATTTGTAAAGACTTGGCATAGCTTTGCCAGGCACTTACTGTTATATGCAAAATTGTATTGTGTATTTTGTCGCTTTTTGAAGTGAATAGAAGTGAATACATCCCCTGCAGAAAACAAACACTGAGAAATAGTCTTTGTTGTTGAACGTCTTGGAAATGCTCATATCTCAGTGTCATTAAATGAGATGGACTGTCATGTCAGGGCTGTAACCTCAGCACGGATCTCCACTGCACACTCACACAATATTACCCACACCAACAGTGTCCTGCATACAGTCGCACACACAGAATATTTAATGCATGTAGAGCCATGTCATACACACACACACACACACACACACACACTGCAGGTCTATCAGCTTGTGCCTCCCTGCTGAGATGTTTAGTTACCCTGTCAGTCAAGGAGCGTTGATCCATGAACACGACTAATGCAGCTGAAGGACAGCTGTACTGAAGGGCTCATAGGTGGGGACACACACTCACACACACGCACACATATACAGACCTTAGATGTCCACCCATCAATATTTCATCGCCCTTCACTGTTCCCCAGAGTTTTTCCTCTCATCTCATCCGATTGTTTGAGCCACGTTTACGTCTCCTCCTCCACTGTTTCTTTAATGTAAACGTACATTTCCGAAACCAACCGACGTAAGTTTAAACGTTTAAACCACACGTTCTGTAGATGTTTGAGTGTTTGATGTGAAAACATGAAATACCTCAGGCTGTTCTTACTGAGGCTTGATGCACGGTTTCTCCGGTGTTCTTGTACCTGATTGTGTTGCCAGTATTTATACGCAGAATATGTGACACTATTTTTGTAGTCATGCACTGGAGAGCTGAGGCCCTGCTCCACTTCTGGTTTAGCCTCTGTTCTCTGTGTTTCATAAAAGGTTTCTTTCATCACTCCCTCTGAAAAGCTGGAGCATTTTAATGGGTTTTCCTGTCCATATTCTTAGATAAATGGAGACTCTACAGTTGTAGTGGAGAGTAAAATTTGAACAACTTGTAATTTTAACAGACAAAAGACCACTTCTGTGGCTGAGGCTCATGGGAAATGTAGTAGGGGGAAGGCAGAGGCAATTATTGTTGATTTATCTTTGTTGTTTAAGACTGAGCAGAGGCTGAGGATTTGCTGCTCGTTCTGGTTTGTTTCAGAATATTGGATAAAAACAGGCAAAGCTAATTATCTTGTTTAATCTGATGAAAGAAACCTGCCACGAGAAAATGCATCGTCTGACTGATCTTCATAAAACCCTGAAGTAACTTTTCTAATGATTATATTTAATAATGGCAGCGTATGTTAGCAGGTGATTTTTTTTTTTTTTTTTTTTCCTTTGAGATCGTTACCCACAGTAGCACACCTACCTGCTCACATCTGCTCTTACAGATCTTCCTTCATGTTTCAGGGCGTAGAACAGCAGGCCGCTGCATTAACACGTCCTCTTCCTCTCTCTCTGTCATTTCTCTGTCAGAGTGCGTGAAGCTGCTGCTGTTTTCGGGATCGCCTGCTGATGTTTTCGATGAAAATGGATTCACATCTTTACACTTTGCTGCCGCCCACGGCCACAGCAGGTGAGTGAGCACACACAGGTCTTCCTCGTGTACTGTGAGGCTCCTCTGGACCTGCCAAACACACACACACTCACACACTCCACAGGTGTTTTTATGACTTGTGATAACATTGTAGTGATTTACAGTCATTCCCTGTTTATTATAACCATAATCACTATGTGTCCAACCCCAACTTTAACTTTAACCTTAATGTCTGTGAAGATTCTCAGTCCAGTTACCTTTCTCTAGCTTTTGGAGAAACTTAACCTTAATCTAAATATAGCCATTGAAGCTGGGGCTGCCACAGTTCTGTCAGGTTTTTTTTTTTTTATCAGTTAGTTGATCATGTAATCTAAAAAATGCCTGAAGTTGATATAATCTAATTGCTTGTTTTGTCTCAACAGTCCGAAATCCAAAGATATTTAATTCACAATGACTGAAAACCAGTGAATGTTCAGCAGCGACACATCATTCACCTTGTTAATGTTAACTCCCATCAGCCCCAGAATCACAGTGCACGTTAGAGAGCCTGATGTTATCGCAGTAGTTTGGTTTTCAATTGATGACTCGTCACACGTGTTTTCCTGCGAGACAAGCACAGCTGGAGTCTCCTCCCAGGTGTGAAATACGACCGGCGGGCTGATGCTGGTAACCACGCTGGGTTTCAGCACCAGATGAAACACCAGCATGTCTGCTCAGTACCATCAGCACACCAGTTTCAATGGGGCCCTGATGGCTTTGTGGCACACGGTACAGACTGTCGGGTTGAGACGAGCTCTGCATCAGCACGGGGTGATTTCCCACAGCTAACCCAGTTCAGCAGTGAGACTGGGCCCTTAATGTTCGCAGCTTTCATTTCTGCTGATCAGTGGTTTCTCCTCCTCAAACATCACCCAAGTTTGCACCATTAATTATTAACAATGAAGGAAACATCTGCTGCTTCACTTCATACACTGTCAGTGCTCATCTCTTGATGATTGATCCTGACGTATTGGCAGGATGAACCCCAAGCCCAGCAGCTAGAGAGGCTCTTTCAGCCACAGTGTGTGTGTGTGTGTGTGTGTGTGTGTGTGTGTGTGTGTGTGTGTGTGTGTGTGTGTGTGTGTGTGTGTGT
>JBBMJY010000021.1:23597704-23641751 GCA_037833715.1 Toxotes lorentzi | reverse complement strand
GTGTGTGTGTGTGTGTGTGTGTGTGTGTGTGTGTGTGTGTGTGTGTGTGTGTGTGTGTGTGTGTGTGTGCGCGCGCTTGCCAAAAAACACACGATGCCCAGGACCAGCTGGGGAATGTGCAGTGTTGTAATATCTGATCACAGTGTTATTTATAGAGTGGGTTTATCCAAAGGCATGCTGTCACACACACACACACACGGTCTGAGAGTTTATTTTATGGGTTAACTGGTTTTTCGGTGGTCGTGACTCACTGGTCGTGGTGGCAGACAGGATCAGTTTTCCTCAGATGATCTGGGCTGCAGTCACTCTGCTTCACCACTGTTGGAGGCCTGATTGATGACTGTCTCTGAACAGGTGCTGAACTTTACTGTGTGCGTGTGTGTATATGCATATGTGTCATATACATATATATGTGCCAACTCTATTTCTTTGTCATCTGCCAACGTGTAAACTGATACAGGTTCATGTGAGATAAACCAATATGATGTTTTTAAAATCTTGATCCCAATTTAAAAATTTTTCTTTGAATTCAGTAAAATAAAGTAAAAATATAAAAATGTAAAAGTGAAAAGCCCAAGTGTTTACAACTGCTATATAATAATGAGTCAAAGCTTGTCCTCCTCCTGTATATATGGGTTAATACTGTCTTTGTATAGATGTATTTATATGTAACATCACCGTCCTCCCTCCAGCTGTGTGGAGGCGCTGCTGGCTGCAGGAGCTGCTGTGGATGCGGCGGCGGCAGGAGGACAGACGCCCCTCTTCCTGGCCTGTGAGGCCGGACGCTTGGACTGTGTCCGGGTTCTGCTGCGCGCCGGAGCCGATCGCTCGCGCACCACCACGGTGAGTCTGCTCCGCCATACTGGCAACTGGCAGTGCATTTACAGTGCTGCAGGAGATTTGAACATCAGGAAATTCATTTTATTGGCATGGCACAGCAGGTAAAACATGTTAAAACATGTTAAGACATGAAAAACTTTGATGGCTCTGTATGTTTGGTTCTAAAAAATGGAGCTTATTACATTTTGAGACAGAATGTTATAGTTTTATAGATCAAATTTAGATTTTGTGTCATGGTGCAAGTGTGTTTTTATGTCAGATCAGTTTATTCCAGGTGAGTTGAAAGTTTGAATGCCTATTTTTTGTTTATTAATTCAAGTAAGTCACACACTTTATTTGATTCCATTTTTAAAGATGAAACAGAAAATATCAGGGAGAAACTGAATTTCTTCATAAAAGCCAACGAAACGGTTTCTTGTCTTCACTGTTTCACGCTCAGCCTGCTTCGCATAAAGGATTTAACTGTTTTTAGGGGTTTTGTTGGTCTGATTGGTGAAAGCTCATCCATGTATGGGCTTCCTGGGTCTCCATGGCAACTTGTTAGTTGCCGTGGCAGCATGTGACGAGCCCCTGTATTTAGTTACCTGCTTTGTTCTACATTTAGCCTGGCTTCCCTGCTGAGCCAAAGAGCTGCCAAAGTCTCTATAGCATATCCGACCTCCTGGGCACAGAGGTATTTTTAGACACCGGAAAATGTTGGCCAGTGTGTTGGGTCAAATGTAATGATTTATCATGGAGGAGGAGGAGTTGTAAACTGGGTTAAGAGAGTACAGTCTGAATGTGCCGTACAATCAGGACCCATTAGTTTCAGTTATTAGTTCATGTCTTGGAATTAGTAGGTGTTAATTTTGGATATAAAAGCTGGTTCCAGTTTCCAAAATTTGAATATTTGCATTTTATTTTTTTTTAAACTGAGTCTTTTTGGGCTGTGGACAGTGGAGAAACAAAATAAGATAATTAAATATAAATATGTAAATTTATTATGTGCTCTGTGCATTTTTCATTATTTTATTGTCCAACATTTATAGGCTGATTAATTTGTTTAATTGATAATTAATTAATTAATGATTAACATGACCCTTCATGGAACATAAGTGGACAGTTCTCAGCCTTTCTTGACTTGCAATCAAATTATTGCATGAATAGAAAAAGAAGGAGCAAAATCACATTTGTTCCACTTTCCAGTCAGTTAGGGGATGAACGGAAAATTAATCAGACGATCAAACGTTCTTTAGTTCTGGATTCTTAAGTTTGAAGGTTCTTCGCATTTCTCTCGTATAAATTTAAGTATAAACTAAGTCACTGTTTCCTGACATTATATTGACCAAATGATTAATGACTGAGTCGTGAAAAAAGCCTTTCAGACGTGATTGAGACAAAATTTAAAAAACTTGAAAAGGTTCTAATGGACTCTGTGATTTAAAGTTTGTGTTTGTGTTTGTATAACCTCTCTGCAGGACGGCTGCACAGCTCTCCATGCGGCCGTGCGCTCAGGACACGTGGACACACTGCGTCTCCTCCTCTGCCACCTGCCTCAGGGTGATGGCCCCACTGTGACCCCTGACCTCTCCGGCACCCTGGCACTGCCCGCTGCCCTGCTGAACCAGGCCAACAGTGACGGCTGGACGGCCGCACACATGGCTGCTGCCCTGGGCCTCAAGGTGAGAATGAGTCTCCAGAAAATGTGAATACAATGAATGAACCATGTTTAATGTACAAGGGCTTGCTTACAGGGTTGTAACCATACGTCTACAGAACCTTTCAGCCTCTTTTAGCTCATTGTTTTGGCCTCAGGGAACCTTTACCATAAGCTGCTGGATGAGTAAGTTGCTCTCTAACATGGTGGTAATAACTTTGGAAAGCGATGATGTATCGGGCCTGTGTGTCTCTCTGCTTGTGTTGGAGCTCGAAACAGGTTGTCAGCTTTAACCTCAGCTGCTCTGTAATAACTCAGTCTCCTGCTTTCGTTATTAATCTGCTGCTGTTCTGCAGTTACACTCTCATGTTAAAATGGTTCCACCCTTTGTGTGCATTTGTGCACAGTACACTGACTCTCTGCCGACACTTCAGCTCATCCTCAGTCCGCTATCTAATGTCCAGCCCTGCCATCAGTGTCCACAGCGGGAGGCTAATGGCACGCTCAGCTTAAACAAATGCAGGAGACACCAGACTAGACTGAGGGGCTGATTGGAATATAGATGAGCACCACTTATTGATACGTGGTTTCGTAACATGCTCGTGCATGTGGAAACACACCCTTTATGTTCACACAAGCACGTTTTTTTCACATGTGAAGTCCCAACAGGATTTTTTTTTCTTGTTCTCATGTTGTTTTGTGATTGTGATCTGTGTGTGTGTGTGTGTGTGTAGGATTGTCTGGAGGTGCTGTGCAGCCACAGTGAACAGGACATTGAGAGGAGAGACAAATGTAATCGCACTATTCATGATGTGGCAACTGATGACTGCAAAGATCTACTTGAAAACCTCCGTGAGTGGCCTCCTGTGTGAGTGTGTGTCTGTCTGTGTGTTTGTGTATGCACAGTGAATTTTTTTTAACATGGGGAACACAGTGATTCTGATGAGCTGAACCTGAGGGGAAAAAAAACAAAAAAACATGAGCAGTCAGACGATCAGAGAGTTTACAAAACAAAGATGGACGTCCACATGCTGAGATCACAGCGTCTCTGTCTCCCATTTCCTCTCCTCCAGACTCGTACCGGGTCCTGGTGCGTCTCCAGTGTTCAGGTGGAGGAGGAGCAGGGTCCATGTGTCCTGTGGAGGCCCTGGAGGAGGAGGCAAAGGGCGGCACCAGCAGCCAGTTGGTGCTGTGCAGAGTGTCGGTGGACCGGTCGATGCGCTGGGCTCTGCTGGGCTCCGCCCTCAGTCACGCCTTCACCTCCCACCTCCACATCCTCTGTGGAGATTCTCAGACGGCCAGGGAGGAGACGCAACGCCCCCCGCTCGGCCTCGGTCCCACCAGCATCGCCTCCATCCTTATCGGTGAGGAGATGGATTTTTCCGTTTTCCTCCTCAACCCCTTTTTCCCTTCCTTCCTTCCCTACATACTCTGTGATAATCCTGTCTTCTGCTTTTCACCTGAATGTGACACAGAGCAGGATCAGAAACCCGTCCATGGGTTTTTGTCACACACACACACGACACAGTTTTTCTTCTTCTTTGAATCGTTAAATAATGAATCTGTTGGAACATGTGCAGAGTGTAGGCGTCGTTTTTCAGGTGATCAGATGTCGTCAGCGTGTCGCTGGTTCTCCTCTTCCAGAGGCTGGTTTAGGGTTTTGTGTGTGTGTGTGCAGGTCTGTCTGAGTGCCAGGGTGATAAGAAGGAAATCGATGTCCTCTGTCTGTCCTCCTCTGTCTGTCCGCTGCTTTCGTCTCCACTGTTTGTCTGTTGTTACTTCCTGGTATCACATGTTCACCGTCTCTCACACTGTTACTACTGTTACACGCAACAGCAAGGAAAGAGTCTATTGTGTTAGTGTGTGTGTGTGTGCGCGTGTGTGTGTTGCCGGGATGATGATGAAAGCAAACACTAGGATAGGAGGAATGCATAATGGATGAGACTGGGTGAGAAAAGGGGGGAAGGAGGGGAGGAAGATGCCAATTTAGGAGAGAATGTCTGTCCTCCGTGTCGGCCGGGATCAAGCTGCAGACACACACACACACACACACACACACACAGTGTTTGGTGTCTGGCTTTGTGTCTGCGTACGTGTCTCATCTGCATATATTTCTCATTTCCCTGTGTGTTTTGTGTGTGTTGCTCAGTGTTCGTGTTCGATTCGCTCGGTTTGATGGAAGCCTTTTGACAGCTCTACAGTCTCTTACAGCTGCTTCTCAACCCTGCAGTGAATTCATTATTTATTTGGTTGGTGAAAAATGAAGCCAAACTTTTGATATGGGACTTTATTTTACCAGTAACATCAATTGTTAGTTGGAGCCCAAAACACACATCACATAATTCTAATGAAAGATGAACTAATTAAGGATGAATCTAACAGTTAATGGAAATACTGTCTGTGAGTGTTTATTTTCTGTTTAATATCAATGTAAATTGAACATGTTTGGGTTACATTTAGTCTCTTTGGGCTCCAGGAGACAAAATAATCATCATTTTAATGGATGCTGGAAGCGATGGTCAGTGTATCTGTGGCTGCTTCTGGGTGGGAATCAAACCAGCAGCCTCTTGACAGCATCATGGCCGTTCATGGCTCTTGTGTTGCATTTGCGAAGCGGTTACTTTTTACAGTGGAGCAAAATTAGTTGTGAAGTTAAAAGTTCATTTTTCATAAAGCTGGACGCCCAATTAGTGAGAAAAAGCTCAACCTTTGTCCTTAACTCTGTCTCTTGTGGGATGAAACTAAAGTGCAGCAATGGTTTTGTGAGTCTGCAGAACAAATGGGGGACTTCTACAAAAGCTGTATGTCAGCACATGGGATTTAAACCCCCTCTGCTGGAACTTTTACTACTTTAATGAACTGTGGAGTGTGACGCCGCCCCTCTCCCTTAAAACTGCTGGTTAAAGTCATCTGTCTTTGAGCTCCTCAGTCAAATTTCCAAATGACCTCTTTAATTTCCCCGGTGTTACTGTCCACAGAACAAAGCCGACAAAGTGACTTTTTCAGTTAATTATTTTAAATTTTACGAGCTCTGCGGCTGTGACATCCTTCAAACAGTTAGATTAACATAAAATCCTGTGAAGCGCCTGTTCTGATCTACGGGGCAGTACAACAGTCGTAGCATCACACAGGCAGTGAAGTGTTTTATTCAGTTTGTCCATTTCGTCTCTAAACAAACAAAATATCCTGAGAGGTGAGAGGTGTGCACACAGTGATGCAGCACCGAGCTACAATGGTTTCTTCCAATTATCCTGTGATGCTGATGCTTTTACACCTCAAAGTTGTTTAAGTATAGTTCTTCTCTCAGATTATAGGCTGATAGACGGTAAACAACGTGTCTTGTTTTGTCTGAGTTGTGTTGCGGTTGTGAGGCAGTGCAGTGGAGAGTAGGGACTTTTCTGTGTTTTTGTAACAGCGTCCACTGGCGTTTGATACTGTTTGTTATGATGTGTGTTTGTTTGTGTGTGTGACCTTTAAACTCATTTATACTTACAACAAAGTGTGTGTACATTTAGTGTGGTGGAGTCTTACTGTCCTAACATGTCTCTGTCTCTGTCTTCACTCTTCCAGGAGATACTGAGTGGTTGCCAGGTCAGGAGCTGCCTTTATCCCCCTGGGACCTGGTCAGAAAGCCTCTCAGCCAGTGCATCACCATCCGCCTCAAAGGTACAAAACTGGCAGCCTGAGTGTGTGTTCACTCAGCAGCACTGAGCCAAAACCAGAATCAGAGCTCCCATCACTGATAGCAAAAGCCATTTGGTGGATGAAAGGGCCTTACAAATCAGTTTGGATGCATTTGCAGCGTGGGCAGTCGTGTACCGGGATCTGCCTACTGAGCCACACTGCATGAAGGAAAAGTAAAGCCAGGATGTTTAACAGAAGTATTTTGATTTAATAATGTTCAGTCTTAATCAATACATAATTGTCATTGATCAAATTACAACAGTAAACAGCAGGTCTGCACATTATGGTATAACCTGACTTAACAGCTGTTCAGTGTCATTTCACTGAAAAAAAAACATTCAGTTTAAAACAAAATGAGGGTTTCAAAATAAAAGTGCTGCACCAAAAACAGATCCATCGTCATAATGAAGCGCACGTTGTTTGCTGCTCCTCCAGGACTTGCAGAAAATGAGGAGGGTATGACTCATGTTAGTCACAAGTGACTGACTCTGAAAGTCAGACTGACATCCCGCCGTCCTGAGCTGGGTTTACACAGGCCTGATCCACTGTGCTTACGCTGATTTAGCACCAGGCTGCTGGAAAATAACATGTTCGCTTACAGAGTCCAGCAGAAAAACATCTGCAATTATACATAATTAAGAAGAATGAATTCAGGATTTGTCCCTTTTATCTGGCGTCTGATTGGACTGTTTCTCCAACCGGGGGTAAAAATAATCCATTGAAACCCCCTGATGATAGTAATACACCACACTGAGGATACGCTGCTCTGTTTTATCTTGAGCATTGATCTGTTATATATGAGGGTTTTCAGTTACACTGGCACTTGAATGTTGATGATGGAATATACAAGCAGCATCGAAATGAAAGTAATCTGTGGCTCACGTGATTTTTAGAGACATAACTGGGACCAGAACCGGAACGGTTTCTCAGATAACAGTGATCGTAGACGATCACAGCAGCAGCTTTGTGCAGCAGACCGTCTCAGTCTACAGATACTGGACCAGTCTTTCTTACTGTCTGCTGCTGCTTCTGTTTTGCTGCCTCCGTCCCTTGAATTGCTTTATCTGCTGTATTTCTCATCTCAGCGAGTCAGGATTAAAAAAAAAAGACTGAACTATTGTCTGGCACCATGAAAAATCAGGGTGAGCAGCAGCCAAACTCCACATCTCCCTCCACCTCCTCTCTTCACTCGATCATCAATCCATTTTCTCTCTCTCTGCGTCTTTCTCCGTCTCTGCCTTTGACTCATTTTCTCTCCGTCTTTCTGAACATTTTCCGTATGAAGACGTCTCGTGTAGAGAGTGAGTGTGCATCTGTACGTAGGCTTGTGCGCGTTTGTATCTCTGTGTGTGTTAGTGCGTGAAGTCCTGACTCAGAGGTCCGTATCGAGCTGCCTGTCCCTCTGCCGAACGTCACTGTGCTGGCTTTGATCCAGGAAACGTCCTTCGGTTTTTACCCTCTGCTCGTTCAACGATCACAGATTTCAGTGGAAGAAAATCTATTAGTGGGTGCTGTAACAGCTGTACTAAATTAATCAAGAGGCAGTGTATGAAAAAGGGTTAATGGATTACTCACACCCGTTAGATCGAGACATTTTGTGTCCCTGAAGTTTCTTCTTTGGTTTCTTCTCCTTCGTCTCAGTTTCCTCAGATTCATACGAAGGCTCCTTCAAAGAACCATGTAATTCAATACTAATTATAGGAAAAATGGAAACAGTATTCATAGTAAGAGCACAGCAGGTCTGCTGAACATGGAACAATGAGAGCATACAGTTCACAACATATATGGAATAAATAAAAACATGAATATTCGGGACTAAATGCTCAACATAATGTCAAACAGCTGTCAGAGTCTCAGTTTTCCCCATAATTAGTGAAAAACTGCAAAATAAAACGTGCTGCAGAAAATGTCCATCTTAGTCAGAGTACGGCAGTTAAACAGTGGAGATTTTGACAAGTTGACGCGCTTCAGCCCGTGATGATGATGATGATGATGATGATGATGATGATGATGACTGTCTGTAGGCGTGTGGTCTTACATAGGAAACAATGGAGGTTTTGAAATGTATGAGACGTTGCTGATGTGTTGCCCTTAAAAATCTGTTTTGGGAATCAGTGGGAAACAATTCCCAGTATCAGAACACTAAAGAACAAACTGGGAAGAGTTAAACTGGTATCTGGAACATAGTGTTTCAAATAACAGTGTTTGCATTAGAAGTTTTTCGCACTTTGGTTGAACCTGATGACGAAGCCTTCAGAGCCCATGTTTCTGTGAGGATGTAGATTTATTGTGAGTCTTTGAGGAGGGATAAGTGTGTGTTTCCTGCTGTAATTCATCCTGCTCGCTGATATAAAGCACTAAGAGATATTAAGCGAGTGAATAACCTCACTGCTCATTCTGCTGTAATTAACTGGCCATATCAGCGAAGTGCTTACATTTTCTGTACTGTGAGCCGTTGGCTGAAAAGCATCCGAAGACGTTCAGCTGCTCAGTGTCGTGTGTTTGAACCTGTGGTGTTAAAGTTTCTGGACTGTTAAAACTACAAGGGCACCTTGAGGTTCTTCGTTGTGATGTAACTGAAGCGTCGAAGCGTCTCACGGTTTCTGACACAGAGCATGTAAAGCAGAGCGGATCTCAGGATTTATGTGTGTGTGTGTTTCTTTGACAGGTCTGTCTGAGTCGTGTCTCGATGAGCTGGCTCTGGAATCTCTCTTCCCCCTGCCGCTGCTGCACAACTACGTCCGCCTGGTATAATCACACACACACACACACACACAAAGGACAGCGAGGGATTGAGGGATTAGATGAGTAAGATGTTGAAAAACATGGAGGAAGCCAGAAGACTGCAGCAAGAGAATGATAAAGAAAGAGGAGAGAGAGAGAGATGAAGTGAAAGAGGATGAAAGGAAACAGAGAGAGAGAGAGAGAGAGAGAGGATTAGAGCGCTCACACAGCTACACTGCCCCCTGCTGGCTGTGTCGAGTGAAGCAATAAGAGAAAAGCTGAAGGAAACCGATCAAGATTTGTCAGATTTACATTTTACAGGAGCAACATGTCAGCACATGTAGATTTATCCTCCTTTTAATGAAACTTCTCAGTTATTTGTTAATTATCATGTTACCTGTTATTGTAAGTGTTGAGTTGATGCTCTTTAACCAGAGTGACTTTCAAAGAGTGCAGCAGTAAAAAGCCCCACATCATCTGCACCACATGTTCCCACCACTGAAACGGTCAAGGTGTCTCTTTCTGCGTCCAGGTGGAGCAGTATGGCAACCTCATCTTTCACGGGCTGGAAGGCAGCTGTCAGGAGTACATCGCCAATCTGGTTGCTCGCTGCATTAAGGTGCGTCCAACATCCAAGCTGCAGTCTAACGTTTCGGGGGGGACACACAGCGTCATGTCAGGTTGAACATTCACACAAAGTATATTCCAGTTATATTCACTCAGGGTTTTATATGTTTACTCCAAATTTCTCCAAACAGCTCATGTTGCATTGAGCCTCTTCCTCACTTCACATTATCTATTACAGCAAAGTATATTTACAAACTGATTTCTGGAAACATTTTTTTATCAGTGCTCCCAGAAAATCCACCACAGGCTCCTGAATTTAAAATCAAAAGCCAGTTCCAGACCAGTGACTGGTGCATTTTATCCAGTCAGGTGGAGGAGACATGTTGATGTCTCCCCAAAGCAAATGTATTCATTTCATTACCAGACCCCTACGAGAGAGGTGAAATTATATGGGGGTTTTTTCTGAGATTAAAAAGTTGAGAAACCTGCACCAGAGCCCTTTAAACGAGTGAGACGTGGTGTTGTTGCACAGTGTGATGCAACACTCATGAAACATACCTCAGGTCAGCCCCTGGTCCAGTCCCGCTTCATTAGTCTACAGGTCGGGGATTTGGCTGGAACAGGGAGAGAACTCGCACGGCGGCAGATCAGATCTGGTAGTGTTTCCATGACAATCTGACGGAATCACTGCAGTGGTCAGTCTGAAAGTGTTTCCATGGTAAAGCCGTCAAACTCTGATTTTTGCAGAACACGTTTTCTTCGATTGAATGCCACGGTTACAGACATTAGGCTTTTTCCACATTTCTGCATAGTAGCTACAGCAGCATTGTGCCTGGAAAAGCCCGTTCTGCTCATTCAAATCACTCTCTTGCTCCATTTCTCCAGGCGCATAGTAGTAGTAGTAGATTTCCTTTGTTTCCATGACAACATACTCTCTTCTTACCTCTCTGTCTCTTCACTCACCCCCCCTCACCCCCGCCCTCCCTTCTTACGGTCTCCCAGTCCAAGCAGGAAGCACGGGGGCTCGGCTGTGACGTGGTGAGGGTGGAGGTGGAGGAAAGCCTGACCAAAGAGCAGCTGCTGGAGACTTTCATCGCCTGTGGTGAGAAAAACAGACTCACACAGTTACACTTACACACACACAGACACACACAGGTGCATAAATGACACACACACTGACACAGATAGACTGTACAGGCACAGAATCACGTTTCACGCAGCAGCACTGGGATTTTTTTAGAACTGAAGCAATTAGTCGTTTAATTCATTCATTTGTTTAATTGTTTAAATTAGAACAACCAAAAAATCCACTGGTTCCATCATCATGTGAATATTTCCTGGTTTTGTCTTTGTCTATTAGCTGACATTTTCTTAACCATATGATTAATGCAGAAAATAATCAAAAGATTAAACAATAAGGAAAATATTGATAATTTGCTCCTGTACTCTCATTTAATCGGGACATCACTGCAGCCCCTCGACTCGCTCATGGACCTGCCTTTTCTCGAGCTGTGACGTTTAGCCCGTGAACATCTAGGCCTTATGGGAAATGGTGTTTATCGGACTCTGCTAAAATCCTAAATGTTGAACAATGATATTAGAATATTTTTCAAATAGCTGCCATCGTCATCATCCTCCTGGATGAACAAACGTGCTGAGTTCATTTCCTTCCTAATTTATCAAAGCAGATTTTTTTAAGTTATTAAATCCAGCATTGTTTACATTGATGTTTAGTAGCTTGGAGTCTTCTTCTTCCTGTCTTTATTAGCACACCGCTGTATGTGTTGGCCCGTTACCACCAACAGGCCTGAGAATAAGTTTGAATGGTCAGTCATTGTATTGTTATTAGACCACATCCTACTATATTCACATATGGTTTGTCGTCATCACTGCAAATGGCTTTAAAGGAATGTTAAACCATCACAGTCCAGTTTGTAAACAGACTGTTTGTCCACATCTGTCTCAGTCCACTGAGACACTTTTGAGTTTAAATTAAAAATCTTTCCTCTGGCTCCTCCCTCCTCGTCCTCTTCCTGTCTCAGGGTTCCTCGTGCCGGCAGTGGGTTTGGGGGTCGGGATACCGCCTGGTTCCACCGGTCACTGTGTGGTAGTTCTCCTGGAGGGACTGGAGAAGGCTTCATCCCTAACAGGCCTGCTGGGAGACCTCTGCCACAGTCTGGACAACAGGGGGTCAGCCTCACCGCTGGTCCTGAACACCGGTATGACTGCAGCCAGACTCTGGGCCTGATGAGACCAGAACTTTAATGAAGTATACAGCTCAGCCCACAGTGTGTATTATCATTGTGTGATTATTGGGTTATAGAAATAAATCCCAGGGAACAATGGGGCAGCTCTTTAGGTTCAACATGTATCATGAAGGGGCACAAAAGTCAGAAACAAAGAATTCATTTTAATACAATTTTCAGAGTCATACTGTCCAGAGTATGACAGTATATAACTGTATATAAGTATATAGCTTGGGACCCGGACCTGGATAAGTGGCACTTACCCCACTTAAGAGATGAGAAGCTTCCTACTTAAAACCTGCGACCAAGAAGTCAGAATGAGTAGAAGAAATGCATTTCTGTCATGAAAAAGGGAACATAAGGCCTCTAGCAGGACATCATGGTGTCATTTAAAATAATACTTTGCAAATGTTGCAGCAGGGTCAGAGTAACTGTCCAGTAACGGGAAATGAATGTTTATCACTCATCGTGTTCAGGACTCCACCATTTCTGTGAGGGCAGTTTCTTGATCGGCACGCTGTCGAAGCCCCGGCTGCAGGGGTCAGAGCTCCGCCTCCAGCAGCATTTCCGCTGGGTGACTCTTCGCTGGGACCAGGAGCCGCTGCACGGCCTGCTGGGAAGGCACCTCCGCAGGAAGCTGCTCCATAAGGTGAGTCAGAAGGTTCAGAGACACTTTTTGATGCGTGTTGTGTTCAGTGCTGCCTTGTTTTTATCTAATCCAAAAATCACAGTTTTCCAAACAAGTTCTCATGTTTTCATTTTGAGGACTGAAATAAGCATTTGCAGCTGTTTTAATTCATATTTGCTGTTTTTGTGTGATTTAAAGTTTTAAATGATTCTGGTGTTTTTTTCTTCTTTTTCTTTTTTTTCTTTTTTTTTTCTTGCCTTTTGATTTTTCTTGTGAATCTTGTCTCTGAAAATCATGCGCTGCCATTTTGGCTGTTAAAAAGGAGATTTGGACCTGAGACATCGTCCTGGTTTTATAAAGGCCCAGGAAATAAATGAAATTATGAATCTATGATAAAATTCAAAATTTTTTAGTTTAAGTTCTTTTTTCCTCTTTAGATCTCAAACAAAGCTGAACGTTTATGTGGAACATTTTAGTTCTGTCTCCTGGTTCAAGTTTCATCTTTTCTACAGCCTCTGAGAAAAGAATACAAATTAGATGGTTAAAATAATCGAATATTATATGATTAGGATTTATAAAGTAATTTGCTGATTGAAGACTGGAATAGCGTTGCAGTGTAATTCCTGAACAGTTCTGTTTTAGTCAGTATTTCTGATTCACTCCATCTGAGTGCTGTAACTTTGAAATAGAGCATTAACATTAATGGGAAGAGAAATTCTCAGGATACATGACAGGAGCTCGATCCAACTCTCAAATCCACGAAGTTCCTCCTCATCCGTTCACTCCGCTCACTGCTTCACTTCAGTTAGTTTTTTTTAACCTGCAGAATAAACAAGCAGTAAACAAGTGACGTATTTAATCCTTCCCTCCCTCCGTCTCTCCTCCAGATGGGCACTGGTGTTTGGACCCCTGATGGTGTCATGGAGCGCTCGGTGCTGTGGGTGAACCAGGTTTGGCAGCAGCTCAACGCCTGTCTGTCCCGTCTGGGGACCCATGAGGCTTTGCTGGGCCCGCAGCTCTTCCTGTCCTGTCCTGTGGTCCCAAACAACACACAGGCAGTCGTCAGGTGTGTCACATGTTTGTGTTAATAGTCCTTAATAACTGCTCACGTTAGCACAGAATAATATAGATAGAACATGTTAATGATATCTCATTCTTTCAGGTTTAGTTTATAATGTTAGCAGACACATTTGCCACTGAGCTGTCGCAATCCGATTTTTCCGAATGTCATCACAGTGAATATTTACCTGTTCTTTGTAGTAAAACTCTGAGTATGAGAAGAATTATATGTAAGAATTATATGTAACAGAGAGAACCAGGAAATGGTCAGAACCAGAAGAGAACCAGAATCCAGAACCTGGAGCCAGAGAAGGTTTTTTACATTTTTACTTAAATTAATTACTAATGTAATTGTTGTTAATTACATTTCTACAGACATATCAACAAATGACTGAAAATGCATCACTGGCAGTTACATCAAAATAAAATCCAGTTCTAACAGTAATAGAATACAATCAGCTCATTTCATAGGAGCTCAACACTGTTGGTATCTGGTTTCACTTGGTACCAAACTGCTACAAACACATAACACAACAGAAGAAGCTCATTTAGGCTGTTTATGTAGTGTGACCACAGGGCTAGAACAAGAGCTAGCCTCCTCAGATTAATGACTGTTTTTCTTGCTCTTCCCATTCTGGAGACATTTCGTGAACGCAGCATAACACTACATCAGTGTCGCATGAAAATGATGTAAGAGCAGCTGAGAAAAGATCATAGAAAACAGCTTATGAGAAAGTGATAAATAATGCAGAGGACAAACTGAGTGGACACTCAGTGTGTGTGTGTGTGTGTGTCCGTGTCCAGGTGGCTGGCTCGGCTCTGGAACGCCGTGGTCGTCCCCCGTGTTGAAGAAGCCATCGTCTCCCGGGTAACAGCCAAGCGATCCTCCTCCTCCTCCACCACTACCTCCTCTCCCTCATCACCATCGTTGCAGCGACTGTCTCCTAGCAACTGTGGGCTGAGTGCCGGGCAGCAGGCTGTGGTGAAAGCCGCTCTCAGCATCCTGGTCAACAAGGCTGTTCTCCTGGGCTGCCCTCTGCCTCGGCACGGTGCGTGTGGGCGTCACAGATGATGCTCGTTCACGTGTTTCACCAGCTGTTGTTACAGTCAGAGACAACTTCCTGAAAATGAGAGAAAAGATGCTGATGTGTGTTTTTTCCTTCATCCCCCTCAGAGATTGACAGGTACATGCTGGAGTTTCGCGGTGGGACCCTCCCCCTGTCGGCCATCGGCTCCTATAAAGGAAGTGGCGGTGGAGGAGGCAGGAAGGGACGGGACGGCAGCAAGTTGAGACGATCCAACACCAGCCCTCGCAAGAAGGGAAGCCCCGCCTTAAACTGGAGCTGTGGCGGTTCTTTCAGAGAGGGTAAGATGGCTGCTCCCCCTGCACAGAGACGAGACAAACTGCTTGAGGCCAAAAGAGGTTAAATTATCCAATCATAATTTATAAAAGAATAATCAAAGACTAGAGGAAAATAGTTTAAAAAAATGTTTTATATTTTTTTTTATATAATATTTATTTGTGTAGCAGAACTTTTTTCCCCTCAGATTTGTCTGAGGACCCTGTGAAGGGGCCCAACCTCTAGGTTGGGAACCAGTGGAGTAGACTAGCTCCACCTCGAGCAGCTACAACAGTAAAATTCTGCTTACACATGGATGCATCAGACAAGTAATGTCCTATATATTAATCTGTCACAGAAAACATTTCACTGCAGAGGACTTTTAATTTGGAGACTTTAAGTACATTATGCTAAAAATACTTTTGTACTTCACATTTTAAATTCCGGACTTTTCCTTGTAATGGAGTATAGTTACATCATGGTATTGGTTCTTTTACTGACTCTAGGCATCTAGAAATTCTAGAAAACTGCAGTTTATTCATTCAAACAGTGAGCCTGTTACTCAGGATCAGTGCTGAGCAAGTTACTGCAAGAATGTGATCAATTACTCAGTGAAACAGTAATGACATTACTAATTACTTAACAGCACATGCAATCTGTTACTTTACTTTCTTTCCTCAGCTGTCAGCTCTTTCAGATGTGTTTTTAAACAGCACTGTTCAGGATAATCCACAGACAGCAGTGTGGATCATAAGTTACCTTCCATAGAAAATAGTCACTAATTAAAACTGTTGACAGAGAGGTCTGTGGATTATCCTGAGTAACAGGGATGCTGTTTGAAGCCACATCACTGGTCAGTTTCTTCATTAAATAAATGCTGTGACAACAACAAAAAAACATTGTTGATGTGTTTGCAGAGTTAGGTCCGGAAGGAGTAAGTGTGGAAATGTTACTGTGATTTGAGTAAACTGACCCTTTACAGTCATGTCTTAATAAAGCCGTTCACTTATTCTTGTAACTGCAGGATCACTGTCTAACACTGACGTCAGCCTCATCGCCAATGGCAAAGTCCAGAGGTTTGTGTTCTGCCCATTTCTTATTACTGTCATGCAGTATTAGCAGTAGTTGTGGTCCAACAGGACTCATTGCATTAACACGCACACTGTTGCATTAATGTGATGAAACAGGTGCCTGTGCTAAAAGCTAAAAGATGACACTGAATTTCATTTGATTGAATGTGTGTGTTTTCAGGGAGCCTGTAGCTCTGTCTGTGTTCTCTGACGACGAGACCGATTTGATCAGAGAGCTGCAGACCATGTGCTCCAGCAAGTCCGAGCCCGACATCAGCAAGGTACACACACAGGTTTACAGCAGTGTGGCTCCTGTGTAATTTTTAAATGAGTTTATCAGTAGATGACATTTAAAAGAAAAAAAACTAACAAACAGAAATGGATGTAAACAGATCATCCAGTCAAACATTAGTAAATCACCTGTTATGTGAAAGTGATGAACCTACAGAGATTTATCAGCTGAACCTGCAGCTCAGCTTTAGGAAGCCTTATAATCGGGTTCAGCTCCTTGTTCATCAGTGCAGACCACGACTTGAATGGTTCACTCTCACTGTTTTCAGAGAAGAAGCTCGAACTGTACTCTACCTGCTCAGCAGACTGATGCAGTTAGAGCTGCTGAAGAGCTGCAATGATTAGCTGATTACCACAAAATTAATCAGCAACTATTTTGATAATACACAAATTATTTCTTTTTTTTTTTTCAAATAAAAATGACAGATATTACCAAACATGACTCCAAATGCATAATAATGGCTCCGTCTTGCTGGATGTGTAAATAAGAAACTGTTTCCTAACAAGTTCACATCAGTTGAAAAGGTTCTGATGTTACGTTGATGTCGTGCCTACAACTCGTTTCTGCTGCCCCCAAGTGGCCAAAAGAAAAACCGGTTACTGGAGATTTAAATTGGTCAAACTAACATATCACAGTTGATCCAGATACACATTTTGTAATATTCTCTCTATAGCAGTGTAAATAGATTGAGACAGATTATATAGATCACATTATACAATCTAATACCAGTGTTTGCAATAACAAAATCATGTAATTAAGTAGCACAGCAGATTAAAGCAGTAAAGATTCAGCTTAATTGACCTTTACACTCAAAAACTCATAACGATGGACCTGACCATCACTCTGTTTGTCCTTCAGCAAAATACAAAGTAAACCTGAGAAAACTGTGGCTAGTCACGTCTTAATTACACCGACGTTTCCAAACTCAGCTTTACGTCACATGTTTTGACTCATTCCTGGCTCTTTAATTCACTGCTGTCATCCGTCCAAATATAGAGGCCTTGTGTGTGTCTGGGGCTTTACACTGATATGGGAATGACTCACCTTTAACTAGCCCCTGTGCCGTTTGAGATGAGGGTTAGACCTATTAATGGGCCCGATTCTGGCCTTTGAGCCGAGCTTTCGAAGTGTCTCTGGTTTAGGTTCTCAGCAGCCTCACGGGAGTGAGTCTTTAAATCCTGCACTGACGTGATCATTTATCTAAAAGTGTTTCATCAGGCTGAGTTCTTGTGTCCCAAGATGAGATAAATCAGAGATATTTACCCCAAATTCTGGTGAAAGACAAAGACCTGTTGGAGGTTTATGTGCAGTTTTTGAGAAATTCAGATATCCCTCATAAAAATACTGTACAGACAAAACCAAACCCCTAATCTTAGACCTTCACCTGTATGACCCTGACGCTGAGGACACCTTAACCACACCCAGTAATTTGTCTTTCAAATAACAGCAGTCCTCACCTGCTGTAAACTAACAGATTAAACTGTGGGCTGTTGCTCACCCTCAGTCATGGTTTCACCTGCTGCTGAACACCCCCACATGTTCATCTCCCACAGATCTCCCAGGCCAAAGACGACTTGATCCTGTTCTCCAGTTCTCCCAGTGACGTGTCTCCGCCCCACAAGGCCGAGCAGGAAACAGCCGTCCAGCAGCGACCGCAGACGGTGAGAGTGCTAATGCATCAGTGACAGACGGCTCAGCATCTAAATAAATAAAAATTAAAAAATGTGTTATGCAAGTAAAAGAACACGACAGAATGCAGCAGATAATACTGTAAACAAGATCCTGGTGTATGGCAGTTTAAACATACACCGTTAAAACCATTAGACATTATTATTTTTTGTTCTCCCTCTGCTGATCCTGTTTGTCGTTATCAGTCCATTGAACGACCTGACTGAGCCACAAGCTGGTGACTCACATCTTAAAAGCATGTGTGTGATTGTTTTGTGCAGCTTTTAATCATATGTGTCCTGTGTGCTCCGTGTTACCTCACACATAATCGACCTGTCCAGTATTAGCGGTTTGAGGACTGTGCTGTTGTACAACATGTGATTACTGCAGGTTTAGCTTTAGCTGTGACGCTGAACTTCATGTACAGTAGCTTTGCTGAGCTTTTAAGCCTCTTTTAGCTCATTGTTTTGGTGTTGGAGCAAATTGAGGGTATGATTCAGCTTGCAAACTACAGTCTGTTGAGTTTATGAATTATTTGCATTATTGGCATGAAAATAATGGTGTGTAACACACAAATCACATTTATGTGCAAGAATAAATATATCTAATAGTTCCAAGCTAGAAAAAGGGGAACCTTAAAATGTTGTAGGAGGAGTATCTTAAAGTGTGTTGATATAACCCGTAGTCAGAGGACACACACAGAAAGATGACAAAGAGCTTGATAGATAAACGTTCTTACCATCCTGAGAAGGGAGAACACAATTAGAATCCGGTGAGGGTGTGACTATAACTACATATCAAGAACGGCTGTTATTACTTCCCTGTCCTGCACGTGTGCTGGGATTATTGTAGATAAAAATGTCTCCAACTCACCAAACTCTCCACTTCTTCCTGCAGACTGTTGTTCGTCAGTCCAGCCGCAGCTCCAGCCAGGCAGCCGTGCAGAGCAGCGACCGGCGTTCAGGCCCTCGTGCCAAATCGCAGCTCCCCATCCCCAGCAGCAGGGGGCAGCAGACACGAGCGTCCACCGCTGCCTCCAGCAACAATAATAGCAGCAGCAGCAGCAGCAGCAGCCCGATCCGAACCCAGACGCCACCCAGCCGCAGCAGAACCATCAACAGCAGCAGCAGAACAAAGCAGGCTCCACCCAACAGCAGCAGCAGCAACAACAACTACTACCGCAACAACATCAACGACAACAACCAATCACACGAGGACATCTGGATCCTCCACAGAGACCTGCATGAAAACAACAAGTAGACTTCCTCCTCCCCCTCCTCCTCCTCCTCCCCATGATAACGCTGTGAACCTCCCTCCATGATGTAAAAACTAGGTACCTGACGACCTTTGACTTTTAGTATTTGTACTTGTTATCCGTACTTGTTACGCTGTACTACAGTTGTGTACTTGGGGACCATAGTTTTATTCTATTACAGTATTTGAAGTATTTGATCGTTCGAGGGGTAAACAGAGGGTTCGGTAAGAATTTACACGAGAAAAAAAAAAAAACAGAAGGAAATGCAGCAGGTTACTTTACTGTTGCCTTATTCCAGTGTATCAACCTGCATATTACGGGACAGTATTCAGTGGACAAGACACAAACTATGAATTTACTGAAATAAAGAGTTGAGATTTAAAGTATTTGACTGGTGGAAACTGCCTCAAACAGTCGTGGCACCGTATTTTTTTTTTTTGTGTAGTTAAAGTGAAATACTGTACCTCTCCTCTGGTATAAGGCCATTGAAGAGTAACTGAAAGTACTTACAGGCGTTACTTTTAAGTGACAAAAGTTTTTGGATCAAAGAATGAAACAAGCAGGTTTTTATTTTCTTTCTTTTGTTGTTTTTGCTGTTAAGTATTTTGAGATTCAAGTGTTTTATCTTTAAATAGTTGCAAGGTTGGTTTAAATACTGTTGAAATTAATCAGGGTTTTACCAAATATATTTGTAAATAAGAATTAGTACGTTTAAATGCTCTATAGATTGGTGTATGTGGTCTGACGCTTGTACAGTGACAAAACCTTAAAGCAAAACTGCTGAGAAAAAAAAGAAACTTGTACATAGTGTTTGTAAAATGAGTTTGGTTCTGAACCCTTCACTTGTTTCAAAGTGAACGGGATGTGGCAATAAGTAATAGAACTGTATAAACACAGGATGTCCTCTGTCAACTGTAAGCCATAATAAATATTTTAAACGCCCATCATTTCACGAGTCATGTTCAATTTAGCCCCGGCTGAGCCCACAGTGTAACTCACACTTTGGTTTTTTGCTTTTCCATGATCACTGTGTTCTTCGTATGTTTTTATTTTTAAGGACAAGATTTATTTTAAGTAGACATTGTTTATATATATATATATAAATATATCTATACATATGTACAGGAGAGATTTTAGTCAACCTGTGATTTGGATCTGTACGATAGCTGTTTGAGGTTTAAAGAATTGTCTTTCAAGCACAAACATTAAAATGGCACTGTTAAAAATCCCCATCGGACTTATTCTGTTCTTTTGTTCTTGATTTTTCATTTTTACTAAAACACAGGATTTTAGACCACCCCCAAAAGTCCCAAATGATAGTATTCTTATTCTTGTGCACAAAAAAATAAAATAATACCATGATATGATATCTTTTGAGGCTTTGGGGCTCCAAACTACCTGATCCCTGTTAATGAAAAGATGATTTTTAAACGCATGTAATGTTTTCCGTGTTCACAGAATTCTTTTTTAACATGTGGAAATTCTGCAGTCAGCTGCGAGTTGACGGCAACAGTGGTGACGTGACGAAGGAACAGTTCAATCATTGATGACGTCGTGTCAAACCTTAGCTGTGCCCCAGTTCCAAACTACTTGCTAGTTCTAAGCAGGTTTTGAGGAGGCAGCGTGTTCACACAGGACTAAAGTATACTCAAAACATGAGCACTAAAAACGCTCACATTTGAGCTGCTGTTGTACAAACACATATACTATTGTGTATAACAGCAGGAGAAATGCAATGCACAAAGGAAATGAAGGAGCTACTAAAAAAGTTGAAATTAATTGGCTTGCAGATGTCCTCCAGAAATATTTAAACTTAAACAAAAGGACAAGCAGGATGCACACCACATAGTCAAATGTATGTAGACACTCCTGTTCACACACGTTGGTCTGGGTGTGTGTTTCATGGTTTGGGTTAGGTTACAATTAAGGGAAATGGCTTTACAATGAGACAGAACCAAATCGTATCACCCAGCATCTGTGTTGGACCTCACGGAGCACAGCTGGATTCAGAGCCTTCCCAGAGGAGACGAGGCTGAGTGACATGTTCTGCTATCACACAAAGCTGTAATTCAGATTCAGAAAACTTTATTTGTCCCCAGGGGGCAATTTAAGAACAAAGGGGCCAAGGCGGGATACAAACCAGCAACCTCCATACATGGGTCGGAAGTAATAATGAGGTGTCTACATACTTTTGGCCACATAGTTTATATTAAAGAGAAGGTATTCACGGTGGAATTTGTATGTCGCAAAAACCTCGTGAACAAGACCCTAAAAATAAAACAGAATTTTCCTTTAACCACCTTTTACAAAAATCCACACAACCACAGTAAAATTCTCAAAATCTTAAGTTTTACTGGAAATATAGCTGATTGAACAAATACATTTATACATTTTCTGCACATATTTTCCTATGTGTAAGAAACGCCTTTGTTCTTAATTTACACTGTAAAAAAAACCTGTTGTCACAGTTAACATTATCAAGGCATTTCTCCTTGGTACCTTAATTTTTTTGCATCGCTGCTATACAAAACTATTATTCATTATGAAAGGAGCAACACTCTTTCCTCAACCATAGAAGAAAATATAATGTTAGGAGTCAAAATGGTTTCCAGTTTCAGAGGGAACAGATACAACCTGAAAAAAACAAAACAGAAATGTTTGCTTTGCGTTTGTACAGCTGAGGCTCTGAAAAAATAGAAAAGGAAAAAGCCTAATTTGTTATCAAACAGCAATTCTACATCTACACTTTACTTAATGGATAAGTTGAAAAAACATTTTAATCTTTGAATCATCTGCCTGGTTCCGTGCTGTGGAAGCTGATGAGTACCTCGTCTCTAAAGTGCATACAGACAGAAAGAGAAAGGTTTCTGAGTCATCACGCGTTAGTGGCGTCACCGTGTGCGTCGACAGCGGTGAAGCTGCTGCTGGGTCACACTCACAAACCAAAGATACTGAAATAAATATCCGGACGATGCTTCCTCACCATACACGTGAAGCCACTGTAGAAGTCTCGTTGCGTGCAGCTGCTCTGAGCCTTGAGAAGAACTGTTTCACAGAGCTCTGATCTCTTCATCAAGGCTTCAGACTTCTACAGCGGCTGCCTCTGTGTGTCAGGTCAGTCTGTGTTTTAACAGGCTCAAGACACTGAGAGCTCCAGTAAAAACGGTTTTTCTTAGAAAGGAATCCTTTGGTTCAAACCAATGGAAATTTAAATAATTATGCTATAAAAAAGACTCGGCCCGGGAGAGAACATTTGAGAATCATTTGAACTGTAGGAGCCCTCACACACTTTGTCCTGCACCGAGAGGCACCTGTTTGACTGAAAACTGCAAAGGCACTTGAAGCAGTTCAACAACAATGTGTCCCGTTCTTCAGGCGTGTTATGTGCTTAATTTACACGTCGGTGGGATTTTCATCGACCATGCATCTGGAATTAAGACCCTCTGATTCAGAGCTCTACCTGCTGCACGTATACTTTCTGGTTTATTGATATTTTTCTAATTCAGTGACAGATTTACAGCTTCAACAGGGGAACCTACAGGTTTGTGCACCTTTTGCAGTTCTTATACAGCCTGATTTTTAAATTCCAAATCACCCACGTGAGAATGCTTTTACCAATAAAGTCTCTGCATCAATAAGTCCTAATTATTGGTCTTGATTAAAAATCAAGTATAAATGAGTTGATGTTGTGAACTGACAATATGATGAAAACCTGACTTAAACATGTTTTTTTCATTAAACATTTTGTTTTCAGCTAACTCTCTTAGCATTCGGTGTTTGTCTGGGTTCTGGTTGAGAGAGTTTTAATGTCCCATCATGACTAAAATGCTGTTTCACAGATAATTTGGGGAAAATGGCTCAAAAACATTATTACTATTTGTCACTGTGACTCAACACCATCTGTATGAACACACTGGATCAAACTCATCCATGCTTGTGCATGTGTGTGTGTTTGTGTGTCTGGCCGGTTAGAGTCGAGTGTCGTGGACTTCGTCCTCGGCTTCTTCCGGCAGGGATGAGATCTTGGCGGTCTGTGGCGCTGCCCTCTTGCTGGAGTTGAGGCGGTGAAGCGTCGGGAAGAGGCGGAGCCGGTCGGCGGGGCTCATGGCCTGTTTCAGGTGAGTCGTCTCGTTCATAAGTTTCTGGATGGAGTCGTAGCTTTTCATGGAGCTGCCCTCGATTAACTGGATAGACAGGAGTTGGGAGGGGAAGCTGGTTACGTCTTTATCTGGGGCTGTAATTCCATTTTCTTTGTTTTTAAACCTTTGAAATAATAAACCCTGTATCTAATTGTCCATTTACTTACAGTCTACCATCAGTATCTATCTACAATGTCTGTTAGTATCTAACAACAGTACCTATATAAATCATCTATGGTATGGGTCATAGACAGTATACAATATCTATCTATTGTCCTGCTTTGTCACAGTCTAATGACACGAAGGTCACTTCCCTCATGTTACTGTCACGCCATGTGCTTGTTCAGGCACAAACCTCCATTATTAACATCCAAACAAACACCCCAGCACACACGTGCACGCACGCCCACATCAGGGAATGGTGGACAATCTGTTTTCATTTGTTAAGAGCCCACATTGATCAGGGGAAGGCAAAGCAGTTTGAGTTTCTCCACCCCACCCTGGGCATTAAAATGTTGATGAAAATGCTCTTAGGACAAACTGTCCGACTGTAACAGGGGACTGAATATCACTGAGTCCAAAACTCACCAGGAATGATTGACACTCGAGCAGCGGCTCTACTCTGTGTTCTGATAGGATGACAGTGCAGTCGGAGAATGACTGCTTCAGCGTCTTCCTCAGGACCTGTAAGGTTCTGCTCAAACACACACACACACACCATCATCATCATCATCTTCATCTTTATCATCAAAGGCCGTCTCTCTCCACTGCTAACATATTAGCTTAGCGTTCTGTTCCTGTTGAAGCTGACATGAAAGAACAGGCAGTGCTGGCCTCAGGTTAAACTAGATTGCTCATTATAGGCTTCATTTACCATCACCCCCCCCCCCAGCACATATGGTTACACACTCCCCCACATACAGTAGTTCAGAGTTAGTGTAAGCACTCTAGATTGTCACCACATGCAGTGACAGGAACGCTACACATGCTCGATTTGGGTGACCGATGCTGCACTGTGATCTCACTTTACGGGAAATCCCAGATCACTCTCAGGTGTTTAAGTGTGCAGCAGGAAGCTCTTTGCTTACAAATATTATTTATTCAAGATTCTGATCCTGTTAAAATGTCCTAAATCTACCTGATGCTGCCAGTAACATGAAATACACACAACAGCAGTGTGTACCGAGCCTGTCTGCAGGTTTATCTTGTCAAATTTTATATATTCTCAAACATTTTAAATGTCACACCTTAATGTTTAAATAATTACAACGACCCACAGATCAGAGTATTTTGGGGTTTTTACTGACATGGGGTCGAGGTAGGCGGAGGGTTCGTCCAGCAGCAGGATGCGGGCCTTGCTGAGGATGGAGCGTGCGAGACACAGCAGCTGTTTGTGTCCGTTGCTCAAAACGTTGCCTCCGTCCTCCAGCTGAAAGTCCAGCTTGTCTGGAAACTGCTCGATCACTGACTTGAGACCCACCTGAGGACACAAAGGAAAGATTTTACTTCACTGACTGCCTTGAGGAGCTCTTCGGCAAACAGGACAGTTTTTCTTCTACTGACCTGCTGCTTAGTTTTAATAAGCTGATTCTCATTCTAGTGGCATGAAGAGAAAAACCATGGCAGGAATTCAAAACTGTGTCTAACTCAGCAAAAACAGAAGGTTCATTACCTCTAATTGATTGATGAAATTAAAAACATGTTGGTAGAACAGAACAAATCAACAGACTAATTTACCAATTATAGCCATAATTGTAAGTACTGAGAGGGAAAATAGAGGCTCACCTCCTCGGCCACCCTCCACAGATCCTCATCGCTGTAACGTCCGTGTGGGTCCAGGTTCATCCGGAAAGTTCCGGTCAGAATAAAGACTCTCTGTTCAATAAGGACCAGAGAAAACATTTAAATCTCACGGTCAGCAGATTGGATTATACAGGCTGCCTTAAAATAAACAAATATATATATAGAAAGCAATCATTGGGATCATTCACACCAGCAGTAAGTATTTTCAGCGCTTGATATAGTTTGATAATAATTCTTTTAATTATCTATTAAACTATTTTACTAATTTCATTTGACACAAGTGACCTCGTAAATGCTGAAAAGCAGATCAGCAGCTGTAAACGTACCTGAGGCACCACTCCGAAGGCCTTCCTCCAGGTGTGCAGGGAGACGGAGTTCCAGGAGACACCATCAATAGAGATTTCTCCATCCGTGGAGGCGAGGCGCAGCAGGGCGGACAGCAGGGTGCTCTTCCCTGAACCTGTTCGACCCAGCAGACCCACCTACACAGCCACACACCCAGAAAAGAAATATTAGTCTGCTAAACACAAACTTGTTTCTAGCTTTTCGTTTAAAAAGCTCAATTAATTCACTCATAATTTTCTGGAAATTATGAATCTTATGTCCTTGTGTGCATGCAGTTAAGTATATATAAGTATATGGTACGTATAAACATACTCTACTGTTTGCAGTACATACAGAGACAAGCAGAGTATACTCATGAAACTGTGAAAGGAACTGCTGCCTTCAGGTGTTTAGGAGTCTAAAAGCTCTCAGTTCTTTCAGCTGCAGCCTCACAGCAACAATTAGCCCATTTATCAGGAGGCCACAGAGCAGCTAATGGGACGAGGCTGAAGCACAGACACTTACTGAGCTCAGCTTTCCTACTGCACAAATTCCCTCCTTCCACTGTTCTTTGGCCCGAGTTCCACTGCCCCAGTACAAGAAATTTGAAATCCAGAAGGGAGATAATACAGATATGAGTATGTGTGAGTGTGGAATATATATATGTTTAAAAAGTGGTTTTCTAGCAGCAAAAACATGCTGCTGTTTATAACCATACTGTTCTTATGCATTTAGTTATTATAATCATTTTATCATCCGTTTAATTAACACAGCTCCCTCAGGGTCTTTCTTATTGGTCGCTTGACTGTTTTGTTTGTTTTGTCGTGTTGCCTGGTTTGTTTGTACTTTGGCCCAGAGAGGAACGCAACTTTGTTCATTTGAATATTGATAAATGACAATAATCTCAAACTGCATTAAATTACTGATTACACATCAGGCTGGTAAGAAGCAACATATGTCGTTGTGTTTCTGTCTAAATGATGAAAGTAATTCTAATATCCATTCCCTTTTTTGCTCCATTTTAGCCTCCACCAACCTCTGTGGGGTTGTCACTACAGTCGAGTCCTTTCAAAAAAACATCTGATCCAGAGTTCATGTAAAATGTTAAGCACAGCAGCTGCAAACAAATAATAATAATGATCAAACCGCTAACACGTCAGCACACGACACAGCTCTCCTGCTGAGACCTTGCTATGACCCTTTAATTGCAGTGCCCCTCTTGGGCCGAACAGTGCTCTGATGTTTTAAAACCCAATAAAGCAGAGCTAACATGCATCACTCTGGCAAATTTCCCATCACTCAGGACTTACGCTCTGCCCCCCCTCCACAGAGAAGGAGATGTTGCTGAGGACGGCCCGTCCAGCCTGTGTGTATTTGACAGTGAGGCCCTGCACGTCCATCTGCCCGCGGTTGGGCCAGCAGTCATGAGCGTGAGGGTTGTCGATGACGAGGTCGGGGGCTCCTTTACCACCGGATTTCCTCGGCAGCGGCTCCTCTGATGGCAGGTCGATGAATCTGAACACCCGATCTACCGAACGCATCTGAGAGGAGGAGACAGAGAGAGGATGAGAACTGTACTCACTTACTGTTGCATGCAGTAGCTTGTTTGAATCCTGTGAACTAAACATACTTTTTCTTGGTATTTTAGTAGCTTCTCTTACCATCACTGAAAATGTTACGTTGTTGCTGTAATGAATTTTTTTTTCAGCTTTCACATTTGAACATCAGTCACAGTGAAGAACAGTGCCAACTCCCCCAAACACACACACACACCACCACCACCACGACCATTGTGGCAGTGTGTGTGTGAGTGCTGAACAAAACGTCCTGCACTGTGATAAGCTCCGTCAGCTCCACTAAGAAACATGTGGAGAAAACAACCACTGAATGGGCACAGACAGGTTCAAACAGCAGTGACTGCTGAGGTACATGCAGTTCACCCTCAGCCTCTACAGCATCCTGTAAATAACAGTAAGGGAGCGAGAAAAAAAATAATAAAGACGGCCCTCCACACCCTCTTCATCTTTGTTTTTAGATCTGCTGCTGACCGTAATTCTGAGGTTCTGCAGTGTGTACAAACTATGGTGAAATATAGTGAAAAGTAACGCAGATTGATGTATTAATTACACACTATGTTTATTTCACAGACACTTTTGTCCTTTTTGACTTACATTTTTCCCCAAGCACATATGAGGAGTAATTTAAGGGTTCAGTGTCAAAACTTTGGGAACCAAAGGAGGAGGAGTCAGGAACCAAACCATGACCCTAAAATGAATGGCTAAACGGGTTTACGGTCTGAGCTGCAGCTATCCAACACTTATGGAAGGTCACTCTGATCAGAGGGCTCAGACACAGGGACAAGAATTATAGGCCGGCTGGTATAAAAAAGTCCAAACTGTTCCAACTCTACAAATAAGATGTTGTGTTTGCAGGTAGGAAGCTAAGTTATTGCTGCATTAGCGACTCCTACTCGTTGGTCACAGTGCGGGCAAGGTGGGGGAATGAACTTGGGGGCTTGAACCTCCCATATGTTACACCCTCCTGGTGAATCCTGTTTACAATAACTGCATCAAACTCACGCTTGTACTCAGAGCTAGGGCACAAGCACTCTGACTGAAGGTAGGCAAAGGCTGTTAGGATGTCACAGGAAAAGGTGGGTTTTCATTCTGCAGCAGCAGATGTGCAGTGACTCTTCTGTCCATCATGTTAGCGCGGATCACAGGATCCTCTTTAAGACCAGTCAGCCAATCACACAGAGTGTAGGCTGTGTCTGGTGCTAACCTTCCTACCTCCGAAACACAGTCATGAACTGCATGCAAACGTCAACAGGAAGGTCAGTGTAATGAACGGTGTAAATGGAGTGGCGTGGGAAAATTCGGTGAGGTCGCTCACCAGATGGGCAGAAACATTCTGGACCGGCTGCAGAGATCTGGTTTCAGACACAGGTGTTAAAAGAAAAACCCAGCCAGGTTTAGTAAAACCTCCTCTTAAGTGTGTGTTTGTAACGCTTGATACACTCTGGACTGGTTGTGTGGTATTTTAATGCAAGTCAGGTCCTACTACCGTGGTGCAAAAGATGATGGCTCTCTCTCTCTGTGTGTGTGTGTGTGTGTGTGTGTGTGTGTGTGTACCACATACCAGTCCGTCTACAGTGATGCTGGTGATGACAGCCCATTGGAAAGTACCCAGGATGAGCATGGCTAGGGCCACGATGATGCCAACCTCCCCTGGTTTGTCCTCTGTAGAGTGCACGCACACACACACACACAAAGTCATTGGTATTGTCCAATCAAAGCTGCTCTCTCTGATGTCAGAACAGCACTCAGGTATTGCAGCTGCACTACTGGCTCTATTGGAAACGAATGAGCTGTGAAATGACCCTTAAATCTGCTCTCAACATAAACACAGGGTATGACGCAACAACACGTGTTAGTGTGTGTCCGTGTACTTGTGTTTCCCATTCATTTAATTGAACAAACACATGCTTCCTTCTGTACATGACATTTTATCCAGTGGCATTCCAACGGTTTTGATCAGTTTTCACAGACAAACTGTTCTGTTATGATCCTGATATCTGACTCTAGACACTGTAACACACAGATAAGACTGAGGCTTCTTCACTTGAGAGGCCCAGTGGAAATAATGAGGTGTTTCCTAACTAACTCGGTGGAATTTCAAGATGTTCTTCTACTCACATTTTCAGCTGCGCAACACTGTGGTTCAAACCTCCAGCTCACCCCAAATAAAACAAATGATAAAGCACTATTATTATTCTCATGTCCACTAATACGTCACCATTATAAACTGGCTCTCTGATTTGTGTCATTTTGTTTTTCACCCAGGTACTTGCTGTGCTAAAAGGGACCAATCGGATTCTAACCCACCAATGCCCCACTAATGCCCCTCTTGTTTTCAGAGACCCTCCCAGGCATCAGTCCCCACTAGGCCAAACAAGTCTAATGGTCTTGGGTTATCAGTGGTTAAAAGTTAGGACTGACTGGGGATGAAGTCTGTCAGTCTCCCTGAAGGAGGAGGGGATTATGTGTAGAAACTGCTGCTGCTGCTCTCATGATCCAATCAGAACGATAGCACCACTGCTATCTGAGGTTTCCAACAATAAGGGTTCATGCAGTTTTCTCAGCTTCAGCTAATCTGGAGGATAAATCACTGTTGTCTTACAAAAACTCTGCAAATAAGTTATTTTTACTATTGTGGATACTTTCATTTTTATGGTCTCAAACTAAACCGGGAGCCAGCTGCACTCAAGGAAACACAGCCTGCATCCATCCATCTACCCACAGTCATCCCATCACTCACGGTTGGTTCCCACAGCGATGAAGGCGGCAGCGGTGAAAAACAGGACGAAGATCATGTCGCAGCGGAAGAGGAACCATCGTAGCGTCGCCAGGTAGTGGAACCAGGTGGCCGTGTGAGTGTTCAGCGCCTTGTGAAAGAGCATTTCGAAGTAGGTCTGACGCCCAAACGCCCGAATTGTCCATAAACCCTTCAGCGAGATGATGAGGTGGGAGAAGATGGGGCTACGAGCTGCAGGGGAGGAAAAGGGGCACATCTTAAAGGGCAGCAAGGTTTGATACATACTGTTTAAAAAAGTTCTGTTTCTCATGCTCCTAATAAATATCCGTTTAATTTGTCCTATCAGCAAAGCAACTGAAGCAAAAGAACAGAAGTAGGAGAATCATAGCATTTCAACACAAAAACATTTTTTGTTGCAAGGACAGGCAGCCTGTGTCAGATGGAAGAAAGGGAGATCAGACAAAAGGGTGATTTTGTCTAATCAATCATGAGATTGATAAGGAGGAACACAGATGAGCCGTGATAGAAAAAAATGACACTGATGAACAGACAGTAAAACAGTTAGTGGCTGAGACTCAATGAGCAGGAAACACACAAATGCTTCCAGGGTAGAGAGTTAACTTCCACACAAAACCGCATGAACTCAGTGGACCCTTGAAATCAACAGTTTTACAGAAACAGTGCATTTATTTGAGTGAAACATGAGTAAGCAGAGCCAATGAAACCGTTTCAATAACAAATTTCAATGTCAAAGGAACTGTCTTCTTCTCCCAACTGAGACATATTGGTAATATTTTTTTTCTAACCCTGAGACATCACTGATCAGAAAGGAATTTAAATGCCAGGAAGGAAACGTTACAGCTGATGTTTTATTTGCTTTGTATTTGCATTGAGACTGGTGGGACAGTCTACTGCACTGTGTTCATGGTTCAAAGTGACAATAAGGTCATGCATATTGTATCGCAGCCTAATTTACATGTTTAAATTGCTTGCTATTTGTTTTACAGACAATGTAATAATTAAATTGTCAAATCTTGTGTCTTTATTCAGTAATCCTGTTTAGACTTCAGCACAGCTCTTCTATTAATGTAAACAGAACAATGCGGACAAAAGGCAAAAACATTCTAGTAAATACTTGAGTGACTAATACACATAATTTCCACTGTATTTTGTCTGGCAAGCGTCTTGTGACACCAGAGGGAGCGACACCAGGATGGGGTTGGAGGAAATCCCAGCACGGCTCATGTCTCTGACCCCGACGTGCTCTCAGCTGCTCCGGAAAGACCTCGCCATCACCACCGAAACACACATTCAGCGATAGAATCGCAGGGAAGTCCAAAAAACACAGAGTGGCATGTTCGTCAGCAAGCCAGTGACCTGTTTTCTCATCCTCTGACTGCACAAACCTGCTCTGCTCTGTTGGCCATTTTACATGGTATCACTTAAAATTGAAACTTATCAATTTTAATTTAACTGAAATACATTTGACTAGATGTGCTCTGATAAGGAGATCAAGTAAACACCACAAATGAAATTCCTCTCACCAATCCATTATACAGAGGTGGAGAGAGAAAATGAGAAATCTTCCTCCCCATTTTGGCAGGTGAGCTGACCCTTTAATCTCTGTGTGAATCAAATTCAACTCAAATGAACAAAATCTCTTGTAAATCATTAATATGATTCAATGAGATACAAGAGTAAAAAAAATGCAAACATTTTGCAGTCATTTTGGGGACATTTTAGTGATCACAAAGCTTTTTAATACCATACAGAATACAATTAAATACCTGTTTAATGATCCTAGTGTCCATAAGAATGAACATATGATAGACAACATGCCCTAAAATTATTTATATCTACATATATTTATATTTTTGAAGCCCCATGACTCCTTGCTGGTCTCAGCAGTGAATAAAATTGTACTCAGACCCTCTCCTGCTTCTTCTCATCACTTCACCGTTAAGCTTCATTTCCTGTTTGACTAAAGCACCTGATGACAAATTTTCTTTTGTAAAAAGTTTAAGATCAAATAAGCAAAAAAACATTTTTCTAATGCATAAAAAAAAATTAGGAATATTTAAATTCCTCTCACAGTGAGACCAAACACTTTGCTGATTGGAGGATAACTTGTTTTATTCACGCTGCTTCATTTCCTTTAACTGCTCCCGCCCCTCTGAGCCGTCCATCCATCCTCTCCCTCAGCCCTTCCTCTGTCATGTTTTTGTTCTTCGGTGCGACCTTTGCCTCCTTGGCCCTGGGCCATCCACCAGCTCTGCCTGCTGATGGGTAGTTATGATGACTGTGGCGTTTGCCCCCCTGACTCTTACTTCCTCTGTTCGCTCTATTGGTTTTCCTATCATGTTTTCACTTGTACTCTTCCTGAAAATTTGCCATTTCATGATTGTGCCTTTGCTGTTCCCTCCTCTGCCAGTTGTCCACCTCAACTTTCACTCTCATTATTTTGTGAAATAAAAAGAAGAAAAAAGAGAAATTCATCTTCATCTTCTCTGTTAGAGATAATGCTCACACATACCACAGTAGAGCCAAACTATTGTAAGAAAGCATTTAGATTTTTGCATTTATAGTCCAAATATATTACGTGAACATAACCTAAACTGGATTTCAGGAATATATGTTTGAAATAAAATTTTTTGCAGTTGCTTGCTACATTTCAAACAGAGACAAAAACGCACCACAAATACTTAAAATCACACACGCGCTCGCATGCACAGTGTTTCCCCCCACTCTCACCTTCAGCCTCCAGCAGTTTGAGTTGCTGTCCTGTTCGTAGGAAGTACTTCCTGAGGATAACAAAGATGACAGCCAATGGGATGGCAGCGATGAAGATGTACGGCCGCATGATGGACACAGTGAAGATGGCGCCCGTAACAATCAATGTCAGCTGGTGTGAGTGGAAAAAAGAAAATAATCAGACCAGTTTAACAGGTGAAATAACCATGAGTGTGTGTGAGTTTTGGGAGGGGGCAATACCATGTTACATTATGTTGTGTCTTTCATTGTGTTGGTCAAATACCTGTATGAGGTCAAACAGCACCAGAGGCAGCATGTCATCTATGGTGGCCATGTCCTTGGTGAATCTGTTCATGATCCGTCCTGGAAGAGGACGAAAAAGAAACAAACTAGGAAAAACTCTGGATTTGTAGCGAATGACTACATTAGCATGTCATTCAAACAGTTGTGGTTCAACAGGTGAAAGATAAGGTCAGGAAACGGATACTCTATCACAACATGGTATGATATTTACATTTTTTTACAAATAGAAAAGCCTTGAAAAATACTGAGAAACTGCAAAAAGCACCTGTCTTCATAGTGTTGAGCAAAGCCATGGGGGCTCGCAGCACAGAGCTAAGCATCTGTTCGTGTAGTCTTTTGGACACAGTCAGTAACGTGTGCACTAATGGGAGACCCCTGAAGAATCCCAGGGCCAGCACGCTCTCCGATGTGGCCACGTAGATATAGATGATGTAGTAAGCGCTGGTCGGTGTGATGATGACTGACAGGTGGACGGGGGACGACGAGGCGTTGGGATGCTGCTCACTGATGTAGTTGGGTGATGAAGGGTTCGCGCTGTCCCTCCAGATCGTGCTGGTAGAACAGAGCAAAGGATTGAGAGTCAGAAAACACATACAAGAGTACAAATCAGGTTTTGTACCCTAAGAGGCTGAATGATAGAGATATACATGCATAACAGGCCTAAAATTAGAAACTTGAAAAAAGGATTACTAAATAATATTTAGGGCAAATACTGCAGATCCAAAGCACTAATGGCTTCTCCAGTTTTAGTCTCAGAAACACGAGACGTAACACTCACTCGGTAATGAGGAAAATGCCAATGACTGAACCAGCGACCTATTGGTGGAAAGAAGAAAAACAGAAACATTTATAGTTAATTAAATAAAAAATACAAAAAAAATAATAAAAATCAAACTTAAAAATGATAATCTAACGTAATTTAACCTCAATGACGAAGACAAAGACGATGAAAATGAGGACGTAGACTAAGCTCTTATTGGTGGTGACATAGCGTAGGTAGGTGCTCCATGAGGTAGTTTCACAGATGTTCTCACGTTCATCTGCAAAGCATTGCTGTGAAGAAACACAACTGCTCTTTGACCACACAGACACGAGTAACATCAATTCCCCTAAATGTCCACAAATTTTTATATTTATTCACAAGATCTTGAAAATGAAGGTGAAGAAAACAGATTTGTCTAAACAGAAAAAATGACCTGCTTATGTACTCTAATACACTTTGAAAAAGCTTCTAACAAAGCCCTACCTCCATGTCCTCTTCATCCACGTCCTCACTAATGTCATAAACGCTGTCCTTGGATAAGCGACGGGCATAAATGTCCAGCTCAGATGCCAGGTCACACTGCGGTGTGATGGACAGCTTTCGTCTGAAGGACGACTGCATCTGCTCCCTCCGCTCTTGGCCCTGAGAGTTGGTGATGAATGCCAGGACAGACTGGCGCCTCTGCCCGTTGAGATGCTGCAGCCCATGGTGGTACAGGTTACCCCTGGGGAGCACCTCCTCTACTTGATCATCCTCGGGTACAACAGAGAATTTTCTCTCTGAAAGTTCACGAACCCCGTCCTCTATCGCCGTGGACTGGGGTGTATTTGAAGTCTGTTGGGAGTTCCCAATGAAGGAGAACTTGCGGGCAGCTGCCAGGGGACTAAGGATGAGCGACTGTTTGCGTTTCTCTGGGTAGCCATCACCTCCAGGATGTCCTTGAGATCCAGAAACGATTATCGGAGTCGGCGGCTGGCGGAACGACTGGCGAATCGGCTCTGGTCCTCGGAAGCCGGCGGTTTCATCGACGGAGACCCTGCGGAGAGTTTCTGTGAGAATGGAGCTGCGTCGCTCTGCGTTGATGTTATCGTAAGCTTCGAGGCCGAGGAGGAGGGAGCTGAAGTCGGGGCGCTGGGCCTGCAGCTCTGAGAAGGTGCCATAGAAGTAGCAGTCACCGTTGTGCAGCAGAAGGATTTTGTCTGCACGTTTGAGATGCTCCAACTTGCTGGTGACCACAATACGAGTCTTGGAGGCCATAAGTTTACAGACGCATCTGTAGTGATTCAGAAAATGGTGATTGTAAAAAAACAAAAAACAATTTATGGTTCAACTTTTACATATTTCTTTTCTGTAAGCCAAGCATAACTAACAAACAAAGGAGAGGCTGTTTATATAACAACAAGAACAAAGGCAAGAGAGGTGTCAAATCTTCAAAGAGTAACCCGCAGTCAAAATTAACAAGCTACTGTGTTTTATCACTATACACACAATGTTCATTCAGCAGTGACTTTCCCCTTTGAAAGATCGCCAAAGTTCACATTTCATCAAAAGAATTCTGTTTCTTGACTTTAAAAAAAATAAACAAACAAAAAAAAAAAACTATTTCCTGAGAAGGTTACAGTGTGATGAAGCAGCCATAACTCTCCCCCGTCAACCAGACAACCTGAGTGTGTCTGAGACAACAAGAGATAACCTTGACCTTGAACTTAAACTTTAGCTCAACCACCCCCACCTACTCCACATGAAAGACTCTCTGTTGGGATACAAACTTCTCAAAGATCTCTTTCTCCGTCACGATGTCCAGGTGGGTGAAGGGTGCATCCAGCAGGTAGAGGTCGGCATCTTTGTACACAGCTCTGAGGGGAAAAAAAAAACGTGCACACACACACCACACACACACACAGCGAGTTAAAAGGAAAAAGCAAACATTAGGAAAATGTGAGAAATCATGACATTTACTGGGAAAATAAGACTTCTAATTCTAGAAACAGAAAGAGAAAGAGAGGAAAACAGTCAGAGTAGTGTAAATGATGAAGTCAGGTCCCTGTAGGGAATACTAGTGGATATTTACAGTGATGGTTGAAGCCAAAAAGCAATGAGTGGCTGCAAATTGATGCCAGGACAGTAAACCAATAAATAATGGATGGGAATATGAGATGGTCTGACTGTAATCCATGCTGAGATTTAATGGCGTAATAAAGCCGTACTGAGGCTGAAGAAAGCACTCGTCATTAAAAAGTGAGGCCATAAAACACAGTTAGTGCAGTCAGAAAAACACACAGATAAGAACGATAGGTGATCATCAGCTTTTGGAGGGTGGGATTATTTACAGCAGAGGCTCAATTCTTTACAGTGTTGGGAATCAATACTGCAACATGATCATCGCCACAGACTGTAGTAAAGAAACCCACAAAACAACTTGCTTGATTACTGAATTTGTCTTTTAAGAGCTCAGCATTAATTACAAGTATATCTCCAATATTTGTCCATTTAAAAAAAAGAAACATGGTCAAATAAAGGCTGAACAAAGCAAAGGAAGTAATTAGAAGGAATCAGCAGAAGTGATCTGCATTGACAGAGGAACACTGACAGATGCTCAGGCGAGACAGGAAGTACCTGGCCAGGCCGAGGCGAGCCCTTTGACCGCCGCTGAGGGTTACCCCTCCTTCGATGAGGAGCGTCTTGTCTTTCTCAGGCAGCAAGGCAAAGTCCTAGAGATGGAAACAGAGGGTCAGTGGGTCAAACACATGCGTGCCTGTATATTTGTACAAAAGCAAAAGGAGCTGTCTGATACCAGAGGCAAAAACACATTAAGACACTGAAGACATTCAAACCAACTCATACCCATTTCTGGCTCTTCTTGCTTCACTTTACTTGTGTATCAAAGTAAAAAAAAAAAGAATCACTTCTTCTCTCAGTTCTTATTCATCTCTCCTCTACATGGTGCGTTGGCATTTAACATTAACCTTTTCTGGATTCATTGCCCGTTGCACTGCCTAAGTATGTCAGTTAAAAGCCTAAAATACGAATGAATGTACGACGAGTGCTACAGCCACTGAAACTGGGTCAGTGCTTTGAAGATGCACTGGAAGCTCATGATGCTCAAAATGTATCTACTAACTCTGATAACTTAGGAATGAAAACACAACATTTAAACTGGGTCTCTGGATTAAGGTGGACAGAATTTTTCAGCAGAAGTTCAAAGCATATGTGTAACTGAAATGAAAAAGAAGTAATGAAAAGGGGACAAAGTAATATGCAAGGCTGCCGACATTTAAACAGCATGGCAAAAGCTTTATATGTGTGTCCTGCTGGTGAGAGCTTGTGATGGGTTTTAACCACTTGAATGACTGAAGCGTGACATAAGTCTACTGTTCACATGTTTTGAACTGCCCCCTTTGCACCGTATGAGGGCCTGTTGTCCTTGCACAATGTCCTTGTGTAGAGTTTCACTCTACATTAGGTTAACCTAAAAGACACTCAAGCATATATTATATTGGAACATCTTATTTTTAGGAGGCAGAAAAGGGCCACAAAGTCCCCTTTTCGCTTTCGTTCCCTTTGTCCCTTTTGTTATTTGTGCATGTTTAGTTGATATATGGGTTTTTGTGATCTAGCGACTGGGTGATTCTTTCCAGTGACTGCTGGGTCAGGGAAAACACACCTGTCGCAGCTGGAAACTGTACAGGATTATGGCTCCATGCACGCAACAGAAAGTACAATTTTTTTTTTACTATTATTGTAAGGGCAGTTGCTCTTTCAAGCACTTTAAACAAATTAAAGGAAATTTTAGTGATTCTAACTCTTTGTTTCTAATATGCAAAATTGATGCATAGTATCACAGTTTCATGAAACTGTATCAATAAAAGAACTAAATAAACAGCAGTTTTGTTGTTGTTTTTGGGGTTGGGGTTTTTTGTTTGCTTGTTTTGTTTTGCTTTTTTGTTTGTTGGTGTTTTGTTTTTGTTTTTATAAGGGTAATTTATCCCTGTGTATGCAATACAATATAACACCACGACACACTAATCAAAGAAATTCATGATCAGACGATCACAGTTATTATCAAACCACAAAAAAAAGCACAAAGCACAGATGGGATACGCACATGAAGGATGTCACAAGTAGAGACACGTTCGGTGATAACTGAAATAGACACCCACACCAGTAAGGATGAAGTGACAGCACACGTTTATCATCGTTAAAACTTCCTACCTTTTTAATGTCAGCTTCCGCTGTCCTGACAGGAGTGCATAGGGGATCAAGTTAACAGGTTGTTTAACAGCTTGTAAAATAAGGCAGCACAGTAAAAAGACATGTTGTGTGTCTCACTGTGAACAAAAAGCACCTGCCAGGCCAGCAGCAAGAGACTGGAGGCAAAAGATGAGTTTACAGTGGGAAGACCACCCATGGCAGTCTGGTGCTTTAGGGGGCAACAATGGGGAGGAATTACCGTCACAAGCCCACTAAACGCCTCGTCTCTGTCTGGAGAAACCTGCTCTGGTTGTCAGTCCTGCCTGTCCGGGTTGCCTTGGGGATTTTTCCTACAGTAGAAAATACTGTGTGCACTTCCCTCATTTTAAGTTATTTGTGATTGGTAAGACAGAATTTGAGAATTCCCAACATCCAACACTGACAGTTTTAGAGGTTGTTTTAACAAAAAACATAGAAACTGTCTTTCCTGTTCCTCGGCCTCAACACCCACAAAGCACACAGGAAGTCTTCCTGTCATTCATGTCATTTCCACACAATGCTATATGTAGCCGAAGCGACAGTGCAACTCCTCTCTATGCTGCTTTTGTTATTTCAGTTTCATTGACGCCTGTCCTCAAAGAGAAAATGGAAACTGTTTTTTTTTTTACATAGAGACGTCAATATCGCCCGCCAGCTCTGCTTGCTGTGACAACATGTGTTTTTTGTCAAAACTACTGACGCACTGTCCGTGTCACAGGAAATGAGGCGTGGACGTAAATAAATCTGATGGCATGAGCTGCCACATTGATTCCAGTATAAATAATACTAAGACAGTGTATTTAAAATATCAACAGTCAAATAAAATGTCACTGACTTATCAGCATCAAAGTCAGGTTCACATAGGTTCCAAAAATTTGATTTTGACCTTTTTTTTGAATATTTTACTGTTACTTCCTCAGTGTTTTATCAGTGTAAGGTCCCATTTATCAATGTACAATTGGATTGGATGGATTTTTTTGGACTCAGACTATTTTTTCAAGTAATGCACAACATGTATACACTCAAACACAGGAACACCTGTATACGTGTTTATTTATTCATTATATCATTCACACAGCCAATCATGTCAATCACGTCCATCACTGGGAACCAACGAGCTCATATTCCATCCCAGTGAAATAACGTGAGATTTCCATGGCAACAGAGGAGACATTATTCTACTGAGGGGCCGTCACTCAGCACTTATAAGAGTGCGAGTGTATGTACGTGCATCAGCATATGAGACACAGAAGGTGCAAGCATGTGTGTGTGGGACATAATGGGTGTAAATGTGGACTGAGGAAACCTGAGCCTTCTTGATGTTTTGCAGAGGCTCCAAAAGAGCTGGCAAAGATGAAACTGAAAAAAACTGTTATGAAACACTAAGTCATTTGTGGCTGTAAAATACTATTCTGTGATGATTTTACACCAACATGTTGCTTCCCTTTGTCACCGATTTATGTGACTCAACATACACCCTGCTCACGGACACCTTTCCATTGAGAACAGTGGCTGTGGTCACCTTCAACTCATGTCAGTTACAGATCACAGTGGTGAGAAGTTTCTATGGCAGTACAAAGGTATGAGTTAGATTTTCCATGTTCCAAACATATTTTCTCAAAATATGGCCGAATACACCGCTCTCATCCAGATTTTCATGCATGAGCCTGACACTGTAACATGAAACCTGTGTATTACTCAGATTTAGATGAAAGTGTGTTTTGAGTGTTTTGAACACTCACATGGTCCACCAGTAAGAAAACAAAGTTATCTGGTGTTTGTAATAAACAGTGGAGGATCTGTTTAGTTTGCATGAACATCAACAGCCACCATGACTGAACAATACCTACAGAAAGCTATAATCTGCCGAACAGACAACGTTCAGAGGAAGGGAGAGAAAAGGAATTAATGATATGATAAAATGAACGTACCTCTTCCAGCTGGCAGGCCTTGATGACGGAGGTGTAGCGGTACTCGTCATAGGTCAGGCCAAACAGGATGTTGTCACGGATCGTCCCCGGCATGATCCAGGAAGTCTGTGGTGAGAAGGAGATGCGACCGCTGTGCCTGATTTTACCCTCTGACGGCACCAGCTCTCCAAGGATCATCATGAGCAGGGAACTCTGGAGGAGATGGGGGAAAAAAAGATGGTTTCTATTCTACTACATTTTTATTCTGAGGCATGAAGATGTTGCTCTCACACCGAGCAACCTGTGACAAGTCCAGGTTTCTATGCTTTGACCAGAGATCTAACAGTAGATGGATTCAGCAGATGTTGTAAATTCAGTGTGGTCTCTATAAACACTCTTCAACTGAAGTTTCTTTTGGATGAGATGATTTCTTTGACCTACCTTCCCTGAGCCAGTGGATCCAGCCACTGCCAGCATTTTGCCCTTCTCCAGGTACAGGCTGATGTTTTTGAGGACAGGTGTGACGTAGAGGTTGGTGAAGAACAGGCCGGCGTCACCGTTCGGGTGTCCGTTTGCTTTGCTCTCCTGCTTGATCTTCTCAAACAGCTCACCAATGCCCTGCAGAAAAAAAATTTAAAAAGGGAGAGCCTTTCACTGTTTGTATGGATTGAACAAAATGTAGGGAGGGCATGACAATCCAGAAACAAAAATATTAATGTGGTAAAAGACTTTTTTTTAGATTGCAGTTTTGTTGAATGATCTGAGGCACATTGTTATGTTTCTGTTTACTTGCCTCTACATAAATAAACTTCAAGAGGGAGACCTTACATTTCTATTTTGGGCAAATTAACTATTCTGCAGTTGAGCATATTAAACAAAACTACACTGTACTGTATTCAAATATGCCATATACACACAATACTTAACTGTACTGTGGTGGGAGATGCTTTGGCATGTACTTGATTTGCGTTTTTCGTTCACATAACTGTGTCCGTCAGACAGTGACACCAGGCCTAACGGCTGTGAGAAACGATATTCTCCAAAGACAGAAGAAGCCTTCACAATGGCCTTATTTCACCTAATCTGTCACCGCCTCTGTAAAGATTAATGGCCGACACATCTCGCTGTTAGAAAAGGGGAACTCTGCTTGACTTGCCGGCTTAATCATTGACCTCTGTGACGTTTTATGGGTCACTGTTCCTCTAATGCTGGGGCTTGCTGTGGTTTGTATAGGCTTGTCTGTCCGATTCACATTCTAATGAGCTGACGTACATGCTGTCAGCAGTAAAGAAAGGCAACACCCCTCCCATTCATCTGCGAATGGCACATTCCAGGAAGAGGAGAAGGCAAGAGGAGAATCTGGGAATTAGGTGATGAACACAACTCCGAATCTCAAAGGGAGATCCAGTGTTCCCAGCAAAGTTTGTGACGACATCGGGGTAATTAATTATGCAAAGTGACGGAATTTAAAAAAAAAAACACAATTGAATGTTTGTTTTCTCACGGTATTGGGTGGTCAACAAATCACACCTGTTAGACTAAGTTTACAGCCTATAGATAAGATTATACTACCCACTTCCAGTGACGGCGAGGAGTTAAATATTATACCTGTAATGCATGGTGGATTTAGGGGTTGAGGGACTTTAACTTCTTTAAACATGCCACTTATTGTATTGACACACATACAATGAATGTATTATAGCCGGTTATCGTAACCTTTCTAGGCATGAGAAACTGCAGAGGAACTAATCTACACATCCATCTACAACAGCATCCATAAACCTCATCATTCTCGAATCATTACCTGGCGGGTTCTCATGCCAAACTAATGACATTCATGATTAATTAGCATTCAGATTTTGCTCAATCACGCATGATCAGAGATTGCACAAAGCTGTCAAAATATTTGTTCAGCAAAAAAGGATCAGTTCCCAGGGTGTTTTCACTGAAGGTTAACCTACTGACCTTCCAGGTTAATAGGTTATACCTACATTACAGAGAGAGAGAAACAACATTTCGATTCCCCTGTATGTCTTACATATGGTGAAATTGACAATAATGATGTCCAGACATCTGAGAAACCTAGATTTTCTTCCTGATAAAGTTTTTTTTTTTTTTGACTCAAGAATCAGTTTAACTTAAAAACAAAAGCTTTCATGGAGGAAATTTTGTATTTTGTATTTAAGCACTTCATAGTCAACCAATTATTGATCATTAATGTAGCTGAAAGACTCTGCTTAAAAGCTCCACCTACACATCACTAAATATAGACTGAATACATATTAGATTATTAGACTAATTTTACAAAATATCACATTCAGGTTTGACATGCAGACGTGAACAAACCTCATCCCAGGACGCAGACACGTTGACCAGTTCCACTTCAGTAGTGGTCAGGTTGTACTCCAGCACTCTGTATTCTTCCTTCATCAAGAATTCCTGAAAAAAAAAAACATAGACAGGAACATAAGCATTACATTTATATTTAATATGTTCTGTACGCTCGTTTGTGCTGTACAACCTGCCGATGGCGACATTTTTACATTGAACCTGCTGATGACCAACAATGTGTGTCGATTCTGATGACATTTCTAGCAGCAGTAAAACGTATACAACATCAGTATAACTGAGTGACACTGAATGACGTCCCTCGCTTTGGCGTGCAGGTATCTCACAACCCTCTCTGGACCCACCTCGATCTTCGAGACCAGTGCCAGGGTGTCGTACCACATCTGGATGGATCCCGGCAGCTGACGGGTCAGCGTCATTCGCAGAACCATGCAGTAGGAGGCCGTGGTGAAGATTCTTCGCAGGGTGATGCCTTTACTGAGCGCGTGAGGCACAATGGCTGACACGATAACCAAGATGGCGGAGAGGTAGTACGAGGCGCTGTAGAAGTAACGCAGTGAACCAATTTTCCTTGTCAGTGTCATCTCATCCCTGAGGAGTGAGGGGAAAATTGGAGAAAAGGAGCAAACACAGGCATCTTTTTAAACTGTTTACATAAACTAATAAAATATAATACTAGTAAAATTGCTTTCAACATATTTGTCAAGGCTCTAAGAATTACAGGAAATTTTATTTTGTTTTCAGAGCAACCAACACCCCCCTTCGCCCAAAAAAAAAAAGGTTTTGGTTAACAGTGTATCAGTTTTTCATGGTGTTATTATCAGGTAAATGTGAGGTCTTGGTGTCTCCGTGTTAGCTCTGATACCAAACGGCATTTTTCTGCACCAGGACATCAAAACTCTTTCCCATGTGTTTGTTGTACTTGCCAATTATAGTGATCCTGATTCTGCCATCAGTGACGCCTGCATGGTTCTGCAAGTTAACCACATGTTTTAACATCTCTCTCTCAGTTTTGGCACCAGGTTGATTCTATTTCTATTGTACAGTCGAAGCCTTTCAAGTGTGATGTCGCCTGACTCTTGTGTGTTGCTCGTTTCTTTTTCCAGAATATCTGTGATATATGATATATTGTACATGAAGCATTAACAAGAGGTACTGGAAACACCCTATATGATTAGGGGCTCTATACTGTGTGCCAAGTTGTGAGAATCACACTGGTTCAAATCTGCACATTGCACAACAGTGAGACTGAAACTAAGCTCCCTTCCCTCAACTGCTAGAGTGGCCCTAGGCCTACTAATACCTGACCTTAGGATGTTTCAACACTTTGTTAATTAAAGGCTCTTTGATCATTTTAAATGACCAGCAAAAACATTGTTGTAGTCAGGATGAAGCAAACATAGGTGTTTCATTCAGTTCCAGCAATCCGATCAGCCTGGCCGCGGTTAAACTCTGTTATTAACAGAACAGAAAATAACCAACAGCAGGGATTTTTTTCCCTTTGTTATGCTGCTGTGTGTGTGTTTGTGTGTGTGGTGGTGTCTTACTGCCTAATGTTCTTGATGATGGTCTCCATCACCTCCTCCCAGCCATACGCCTTCACAGAGTGGATGTTCTCTACAATCTCTGAGGTGAGAGCCAGGCGGCGGCTGATCATCCCTGCTCGCTTCATCCTGTTCACAGGATGATCACAAAATGCACATTTATGTATGCACCGGTACTGTATACAGCGCAGACCTGTATATTTATATTAATGCACAAAATATTTGACATCTTCAGAGAGCTGACAAAATAAATAAGACTGTAAGGCATTCAGGCACAGAACAATTTTAAGTGTATGTCTGATTGTAGTATATACACAGCATGTTGTATAATGTGAGTGTATGTATGATAGATAGTGCTTCCCCACCGGTGAGGTCCCATCTTCTGTGAGAGCCAGGCCTGGATGATGCCCAGCAGGGTCAGAGCTGCCAGGGCGCAGAAGCCGTTCACCTCGATCAGTTCCCATATCAGACCCACACACAGTATACACTGCAGGGGGGTGATCCATACAAAGTGGGCCAGACCCAGGCTCTGGAATTCACACACACACACACACACACACACACACACACACACACACACACACACACACACACACACACACACACAC
>JBBMJY010000021.1:23553150-23596631 GCA_037833715.1 Toxotes lorentzi | reverse complement strand
CACACACACACACACACACACACACACACACACACACACACACACACACACACACACACACACACACACAGAGACATGCTCTGCAGCTATGTTGTCTTGCATAATTTGTGTGTTCAACATTTACAGAATACTTTGCTTATGTACACACACCGTACTGTGTTTGTGTTTGTGTGTATTGATCCAGATCTCGTCCTTCAGCATGAAGAACACATAGCTGAGTGTTTGATAATAAAAGGGATTCACAGAAGTCAGTGAGGATGTGAACCGTCACTCTTTTCCCTCATCCAGCCCATAGCAACAAAAACTTTCTCCCAGATATTTATGAGTGGAAAACTGCTGACACTTAAGTAACTTGATTTCTGCAGCCAAACAATAAAATGCAAGTCATATTCAAAAGCCATTTTAAACTGTTCTGCACATCAACACCTCTGTTATTAAAATACCACTTTCTGTACTTCACTACTCTCTAATGTGCACTTGCATCTTACAGTAAATGGTGTATTGAAATCTTATTTTGCAATTAAAAATATAATATTACAAACAAGTGTCAAAAATTCTCCCATTTCAGTTAACTTCCCTTTATCATTATTCGGAATTTATACTTTTGTAAATTGTAAACACCTTATCCTGGTTTTGTGAGACCTAGATATGCTAGTTGGAGTACTTTGGTAGAAAAGGGATAGAGTGACATGTAGGAACCTTATCCAGATCTCTGACAACTTTCTTACATGTCTGCAGGTGTGTGCGCTCACCTCAAACTATGTGGTAGACAACCAGTAATAGAAAACAATATGATGGTAACTGATGTGATGACTATCAACTTGCTGAAAGGGAAAGTCTGCTTTAGCAACACAGGTGCATGCACACATGAAATGTGTTGTTCTACACCATCACCGGTGATGAGGTGTGGAAGCCAAAACCAGCAGAATGACAAATACAGAGCTCAGACAGCCAGACACCAAACTGTTCATTATCAGTTGTTTTGCAGTAACTCATTTAGTACAGAGAGATGTTAAGGAATCAGGACACCTGCACACAGACCATCATAAACCTGGATACTGTTATGATCATTTAAACAGGACTAATGTGCATGTACATGTAATCAGTAAGATATCAGCATTCTATAACAGCAGTGTTTGACAGGTACCTTACATCTGGATTTGGAGCATCTGCATTGGCAGAAATGACTCTGAGTAGCAGTTTATGGGATAGTGAGATGGAAAGAAATACCTTCTACAACATGTATGGACGTTAACAAAATGTTTGGGTTTTCTCACCTCATCCAGCTTGTTGAGGTGGGCAGACATCAGACTGACCAGCTGACCGGTGCTGATCTTATCCAAGACTCGGCTGGATAACTTCAGGGTCTGAAAAGGTCAAAGGTCAGGGGTCAGATGAAGCACAAAGGGTAAAAACTGAATAAGACAAGAGGAAGCCAGTGACACATGACCAAGCTTTGACACCAGGCCGTCACACCCCTCACAGCCTCCTGAGGATTGTCACTGCTAGACTTCAACATGTGAGAAGCTTTCTGGGAATGCTCAGTCACGCATTCTTAACAAGGTGGAAGCATTTAGCTGATGAGGTAGCTCTGGAACAGTGGATATTAAAAACAATAGCAAGAAAAAAAAGGTTTTCAGCTGACAAATGCTCACAGCTTACTATCTAATCAGCTGGGCTGTATTGTGCTGTACTGACAGCTCATTGTTACAGCAGCAGTTGTAAGTAGCGATTGTTTGATAGCGTTATCGCAGAAAAAGTCCTCAGTGTCACAAGTTCTGGAAGACGTTTAACTAAAACTGCAAAACATTTCAGAGGAAAAAAAAACCCTTTTCTCCACTACATCTACAGGACACCTAGAGTTACACATCAAATTATGATTAAAAGATGATAAAATCTGATGGATTTTTTTCTTGTCATCTCCAAACATATTTCAGCAATGAAAAAAAAAGTTTTTTGCATGATGACATAATACCTTATCTATAGAGTTTTGGAAGGTAGAATTGGTTGGAGAATTGTCTCAACTTCAAAGTATGTATGCAAAACCTAAACCTGATTTAAAAGTAAAATCATGAAATCCAGTCTGGGCTCTAACACTTGAATAAAGTAACCTCCAGTACAAAATACAAAACAACTTAATTATGCACAAGAGTACACACACGCTGTCCCCTTACCTTCTTGTATATAAGACTGAAGAGGGCGATGCGGATCTGCATGCCCAGGTGGTGCAGGCCAAAGATGGCAGGCTGCAGCAGGAGGAAGCGGGCGGTGAAGAGGAGGCAGAGGCCCAGGGCCAGGAAGTATCCCTGGCTCCGCTCTGCAGCATGGAACGGGTCAAACGAGCCAATGATACGACCCAAAAGCTGAGGCTGCACTGCCTTGGAAGCCTCCTGCAACAAGAGATGGGGCAATGGGACAGAAAAGAGATGAACTGATTTAATCGACTTTTATGTTAATTACTTTACTTACTTTTTTCCCAGGTTGAGTTGACTCCTGTTTAGTTACTGGTAAAGGATACATAATTTTCACCAATCATTAATCCACATTTTCGAATCCTAATCTGCATTATAATATGCGTAGTGATACACTGTAAACCATCATCGGACTTTTACACAGACAGTTTAAAAATAATTAATGGATCCACAACTAGAACTGGACTTGTTTAGTTAACAAAAGTGCCCAATATAAAAAGGACATCAATGTCACTATTTTACCATAATGCTCCTTTGGCTTCCACCAAGAAACTTTTCCAAAGTTTTCCCTCACAGCCTCTTTAACATCTAACCAGCACTCTTGTTGTCATGACCACCACCTCCAACTGTACTAACTTATGCAACGGCTGCTGTTGCCACCTTCCCATAAGCCCAGGACAGTGAGACACTATGGTGCGACATGCTTGTGATGCTTGTGTGTCATAGTGAATGACCTGATATTCAGTCCTGTATTTTGTGTTCTTTACTTGGCTACCATAATTCAACAGACAGATATCTGACTGGATATGTCTATAATCATTATGAGTTCATATCTGCAACACTCAGTGGTATGATCCATTCTGGTAGAGTTAATGCCACACCTCCCAAGTCGAGTTATGTCAGATCTGCCTCCACATAGGACAGACCGACAGACTCACCCCGAGGTAGAGGAGGATGCCAAAGAAGGCAAAAGGGCCGAAGAAGCAGCGGGCCAGCGCTCGCATCAGCTTGGGCTTGTTCTTGGCTGAGACCACCTCTCTGTCCCATTCTCTGCAGGGAGGACAGTTACAGCACAGTTAAACAGGCAGAGTGGGAGAATAACATCCACCAGCCAAATGCCAGCAAAAGTTTGGCTGTGGTTATTCTGTTTGTCTACTACTATTTTGGCAACAGACCAGCTGTCCAGTATTTAAGAGTCCTTTCTACAACTTTGGCTGGTGATTCAGTCACAGAATGAGAAGCTGTACTGTATTTATTCATTTTCACTTTGCAAGAAATTGTTTGGGCATGACTTGAAAACACACACATAAAAACATGTTTTGTTTTTTTTTTCTCTGCTAAATCTCAAGATTTGACAGTATTAAGAAATGTTTTTCTGTTGAAAGACTTTCATTTGGGTAAATCTACACCTTTTGAGATTGTGAGTACAGAGCTCTTGTTTATTCTGATCCTCAACTTTGTGATGTGAACTTATCAAGTTTTAAAGATTTTTCTAAAAGTATTTTTGGCTCTTTTGTCTTTTACAGCTTTAAGTTTGCTGCAAGCTTGTTACAATACTGCTGGGTTAACTTCCCACAACTGCCTTGGCAGGCAGTTACAGCTACAGTAAGTAGCCGCATTGTTCTCTGAGGGTCATTTATAACCAGGGTGATCTGGCTGACCAGCTCAATGGTGAGTGATGGGAGCAGAAGTGGAGAATAGAAAGGATGAGCGACAAAGGTGAAGGAACGAGGGGAGACCAATGAGGAAGAGAGTGATAAAAACAAAGTAAGTGGACAAGGTGTTTTCTCTTATCATAGGTAATGATATACAGAAGTTATAAAACAAACAAGCCCCGAAAGATAAGGAAAAGATAGAACTACCAGTTTTGAACAGAGCTTCTGACTCAACTTGCAGACAAAATGTAATGATCTCTTTCATTTGACTCTATGAGTTCAGCATTTCCTTTTCCTGTTACATAAATTCAGTCACAGCCAGCTGCCCACACAACCTTTAGGGACACGGTAAAACCTGGCCTCATGTTACCTTGGTAAGAAGTTTCTCAACTAGGCTGTTGTTTATTAATACCTACCTTTCAAATAAACCTGTCATCACTGATGCTAACTAAAATGTTAAAATTTAAAAATGTGTTATTACTGGTATCTCCACTTATAATCTATGTTTCTTGTCAGCGCTTAAAGCCTTCATTCTAGTACTTGATGTTCATAGTATCTGCTTTTGCAGCAGTAATGAAAACCTCACTGAGCCAGCCAAGCTTATAGAACTGAACTGAACCAAGAGGGTGATGGAGGGGCTGACGGTACACAGCATGCTTTAATGGAAGGTAAAGTTCACATTCCCAGAAGCCCTCACTGTTTGCCTGATCGGAATAATGAAAGCAAAAATCACCCACCACTGCTCATTCATCACCCATTGGGCTCTGGGCCCTTTTTAAAGGTTGACTTTTTAACTCTCATGTACATTAACTGGCTTGTTGGCACCATTCAATGTGACGCGGGCCCCTCGGTGACCAAGAGGCAAGGCCAACGTGGGACCGCTGCTGTGGTTGTTAGGCAAGGGAAAAAAAAAAGAAATTAAATGAAAGAGGACACATGAGTCTTTCATTTTAGAGATAACATCTGACTTTTCCTTTTTTTTTTTTTAAAGAGAATTTGTCAAAGATCTGAGTGCCAACTAAAACTTTAAGAGACGTATGTAAACTTTGAATTATTATGGCAAATACTGCAGAGAGCAACATGATTTAATGAGAGTAAAGACAAGACAAAAAACATGCAGATCAAAAGGAAAAAGTAAAAAAAAAAGAAAAAAAAAAAGAAGAAAATTTAGGACAGAACAAAAGGTGAGGAAGAGGGACAAATTAAATCAGACAGAGAAAGAGAAATAAAGATCGCAGCTAGAAAAAGAACGAGGCCAATAGAGGGATAGAAAAAAAATATGTAAAAGAAGATTAAACTGAAAATCCCTTAATAACCTCCTGTTTTACTGTAGCTTTCTACTACAATTCTGATCTTATTTGTATATGAATCAGTGCAGGTTTGGCAGCATGCAGAATATTTTTTATTCCTGTCAGAAATAAAGAAACAGTTCGATGAGGAAGAAGAATAGGTGGTTGAGAACTAGATAAACTGAGAGACAGACAGACAGAAACAAGGGAAAGAAGAGTTAACCTTGCCCATCATCTGTTGTCTGGTTGTTTGTTTGGCACACACAGGTTGGGTTTATGTCTAGTCCCTGTTTAAATGCCAGCCCATATTTTAACTAGACTCAGAGGGACGGATGGCCAATGGTCTGCTACTGTAAACACATGTAAAGGGCATGTATGAAAAAACAACAAGGCTGCAGAATTCTAGGTTACTGTTATCTCTACATTTTCATTTCCCATTAAATAGTTTCTGTTCACATAAGCTGGTCATGAACACATCAGATACAGTGTGGAATATATACTACTACAGTTGACATAGTGAACAGTTAAATACCCAAACAATTTCAGAACATGTCGTCATTTATAGATGCAGTTATACATTTGGTGGATTTCCCAGAGTGCCTTTCTAAAACCAAGTCATTTACCTGTCCAGCCACAAAGAATGGTAGCAACAGCTATAGCTAATGTGTTGCCACAGTGCATTCTGGTCTATTTTCTGCCCCATTTTCTGATCAGTGACTTAATGGTAAGAGTATGAATCTTTTTTCCCCAATATGGAATGAAAAAACTCCATGAAAAAAAACCTTTATCCAATGAAGCTGGAACTTTTTTCCTGTATATTTCCCTTTTCACACTGATCAGTGACCCTTGAAAGGATTTATACTTTATAACTTACCCAAGTCCAATACAACATTACCTTAACGTGCACATCTGAAAACCCTGTCAATAGTTTTGATTAATTACAGAATCATATATCTTCCTAAGGGCTAATGAACAGTCATTGTACACTCACCCTCCTGTGTTAGCTGGTAGCAAGAGAAAACTGATCAAAATACATAATACTGAGAACCACAACCACATAAATGATCCTTAAAGGTCCACTTCACATAATCTCACATAATCCACATCTCTTTACAAGCCTGGTCACAGTCTGTGTGCTGGGATGTAAACACTGGAGGGGAAAAACACAAAAGAAACAAAACCCGAGTCTCGTACAGAAGCTTACTGTAAACTGCTCAAACCTTTCGAGTCTCTCAGAGAGGTTATCTGCCAGATCAAACGAAGGAGCCTTGTACACATCTGTCAGGTCCAACTTCTTCCTGAAGCCCTTCCTCAGCAGTGGTGTCGTCCACCTGCACAAAAACCACAGATGAGACAGATCGTTGGGTATCAGTTGTTTAAAGCCAAGACACCTACAGAAAAAGATATGTGCACTTTAGCATATGTGACACTGGAAAAGCATCATCTTACTAACCACTGCTAAAACACACAGTGCACACACGATAGTACATCGACAACCACATTGAATATACACTTTTGTCAGATGAAGATATCCGAAAGATTTTAGAGTATGAAATGTATTTGTTTCTGTGTGGCCACAGGATGAGGCTTTGGCATAAAAGCCACGGTTAGAGTGTCTGGAACCTTTAATGTAAACTGGTGTTAGTTGTAATATAAGTCCCTGGCAGACTAATGACAGAGAGAGGAGATAAAGTCAGATGTTTGCTGGTCCCAGACAGTATTCCACAACATCTGACCTTTGAGGTCTGCTTCTTTCTTTAGGACATATTGTGTCAATGCAACTTTAATACCAGATTACATTTTAGTGGGAGGATATTCAAATTATGCAGGTAAAAGCACTGAACCACAGAAACTCTAATAACAGTGAATATTCTAGAAAATAACATCAAAACGTCACTCCAAAGTGTTAATGGGTAACACAACCACACTTTAAATCCCAACTGTAATATTATGATTAACATTAATAATGACAATAATAATATTAATGTACTTAATGTGTCTCACCATGTTCCACAAATACTGAGGACTTAGAGGACAAATCCCACCTGAGCAGTCTTTTCTAGAACATATCACATCGGAGCACAACTCACATTTTGCGCAGTTTCACACTGTCAGGTGCGCATTTTCCACCCGGAGTAAGCGACAAAACCGCACCGGTGTTATAAGGATTCATACAGATATCACTGTGTAGAGGACAACCTCAGGCTCGATGGTATTTTTGAGCGGTGTGATTTCCCTCAGAAGCAAAACAGGAAGAATGAAGATGGTCCCTGACGGTGTGAAAACACTCACTATCGATTTGAACACTTCTCAGAAAACTACCACACTGAGTTTGTTTCAAGTTTAATTTAAGTTTATTTTTTACTTTCCTCACAAAACAATCTGTGCCACGTCTTTCCACAGTTTTTCAATCAAACCTTAAAACACGCTTAGACCGAAAACTGAGAATTGGAACAAGTGGAGAACTTATTGATTATTGACAGCCTTAATTGATCCCTCAGATTTGTCTCTGCATGCAAGACAACAAATACTGAGTGTTTAATATTCTCCCTGCAGTTTAATGGAAGTCACGGCCTCCAGGTTAACTCACTGATGGTGATTTTTGCACGATCTTCATACTGATGTGGCTTCAATAAGAGACCGTGAGGAGAGCTGCGTCTGCACCTTGCCACCCGGAGACAAGCCCCGCACCGAAAAACGATGGCTGAAGAACAAACATGTCTTACCAGAAGAAAAACTTGGAGAAGAAGTTCGCATCTTCCACAGGTGACCTCTGCATCCTAAGTGCGCCGCCAGTTTGGTTTCTCTGCACCTGAGTCGTGTCCTTGCGCGTCGCTCACATTTGTGTGTTCCCGGACTGGCCCCGTTCCCACCGACAGAGACACGGCGCTCACCCGCCTTACTCTCCACTGTGTGCCTCCGGTAAATATGATGTCACTGCTCAGTTATCTTCCTCCCCAAAAAACCCAAGGCTGGTATCTCTGTCCTCTGTGACCCTCCCTGGTCGTCTCCTCTGGTCCCAGTCTCTCTCTCTCTCTCTGTGCTCTTGGTGTCTTGTTCTCTCTGCCCCTCACTGTCACAGTGAGAGGACAGTCCATCCTTTATGGGCTCGCCAAAACTTGCGGAGACACACGTCATTTCCACACAGACGAGCACAGATTGCATATTGTGGCAGCAAGCTGAGGAGGCAAAAAACCCAGCTGATCCACAATGAGGCCACCAGAGCAAACGGATATTGATCCAGATAGAGTACCAGGTAATGCAGGGAACAATGAGAGTCCAGGGGTCAATGCGGAGTTATTTTTACTTTAAACCATTCTGGTTCTTTAACAATCTCTGTAGATGTTCCCCTGTTTTGGGTTGTGTCATTTCTTTTAAAGATAATATGTATGTTAAAGCACAGTAACACTGCATCCGTGCACAAGTTGTGCTAGGTTATGTGCAGCAGTAGATTGGCATAAAGAAGGTTTCCGACATTTATTTCGTACACTATAATCTCAATTTTTAAACCACAACTATGAGTGCAAAAGCAAAAACTTTAAAATGACAAAAAGCAGACAAACATAACACAGAGCTTTGAAATGTGACATGGTCAGTTGTTTATATGACTGTCAATTCAGCAATAAAACTCAAAAATGTTATTTGCTTGATTAATAAAAAAAAAAATCAAAAGCAAACAAAAAAACAAACAAACTGTAATCCCATCCAGACTGCTGCGGGTCAACTGAACTAAGTGTTGGCTTTTTATTTCACTTCACCCAGCTGCCTCCAGATCATTCACAAAATAACAGAAACAGTTCGGGAACATCTAAATGAAAATGAAATTCTGTTATCAGTTTCAGGAGTGGGAGGTTCACAACCTCCAGACATTCCATAAGAGAACAGAGATAAAATGTGAGGAAGCAGTAAGGCTTTGGTTCCTGAATATCTCAACATGCAAACTGTGTCTTATCTTCACTGTCAGCACTTGAGCTGTAGTTAAAATCATTCAGACTGTGCTGTGATTGTTGGTACCAAACGGGCTGGTTTGAGTGTTTCTGAAACTGCTGATCTCCTGGGATTTTCACACACAACAGAACAAAAACCATCCAGTGAGCAGCAGCTCTGTGGAGAGAAACACCTTATTGATGATAGGGGTCAGAGGAAAATGATCATACTGGTGGGAGCTGACAGAACAGCCACAGTACCTCAGATGACCACTCTCTACAAGTGTGGTGAGCAGAAAAGCATCTCAGAGCGAACAACACAGCTCACCTGTCTAAAAACTTGCCTGGTCTGAATACAACGGCCTGACTGAGTATTGTTGCTGACCATGTTCATCCCTTTCTGGCCACAGTTTAGCATCTTCTGATGACTACTTCCAGCAGGATAATGCTCCAGAACTGAATCAAATAGAACACCTTTAGGATGTGGTAGAACAGCTGACAAGTCTGCAGAAATGATCTGATCAATCACATCAACATGGAGCGGAATCTCAAAGCAAAGTTTCCAGCATCCTGTGCAATCTATGCCACAATGAACTGAGGATAAAAGGAGGAACTACCCAGTATTAGTGTGGTGTTCCTAATAAAATGCTCAGTGAGTGTATATATTAAACTCATCTTGGTCCCCATCACAATCTGTGAAGCAGCAGTGTACTCTATTGTCTCTACAGAGACTGAAAATATAAATTGTTGACATGTAGAAGTTAGTCGAGACCTATAGGCATGTTTTTATGAATTTAAAGAAACAAAGCGCAGCAACAGTGCAGTTTTCATGTCAGCTTTCAGGGAGACACATACTAAACCAAACTCTGCACACAAAATGATTTTAATATACGGTGTAGCATTTAACTACCATAAATTCAACTGCATTACCCTCAGCAGTGTCACTGAAACCTAAACAAAATGTTAACTGTAGGTATGAGAAAGACAATATGATAAATGCAGCTGTACTGGACCAGTGATATGCAGAGAAAACATGAATCAAAATATTAAACATACAAGTCCTGTTTGTTGTTGAAAGCAGTTTTAAAAAGTTAAGGATAGAGACTCTCAAAAGGGGAAAGATGCATGTTACCAAACTGCAAAATGTGCTTCAATAAAACTTATTGAGCCCCCCCCCCAGCTCTAACCGGCAGCTGGGTCAGAGAGGAACTGAACACATTTAGCTGGCAAGGACCTAATAATTGTGAGATGGAGATAAAACCAGAGCCTGAGCTGTGTAATGATGTTGAGAGATGAGGGGAAAATCACATGAAGCCCAAATGTTGGTTGCTTTGAGATTTGCTGAACTTCAAATCATTATTGCTGAGGGACAGTAAAGTTATAAGCATTGCCCAGAGGAAGAGTGACCTCTACTGGACATTTACTGTGCTGTGCAGCCAGATAAGAGTTTAAGACAATGACGCACACAGAGGCCAGTTTAGCAGACAGTGTGGCAATAAATCTTACCCTCAAAGGTTGAAATGTTCCATTTTTGCTGAAACTGTTTGAGAGGTGCTATTTCAGCTTTATGATCATTTCAGAGGAGGTAGTTTGTGGTGCTGTGGAACTGGATTGCATTACACAGGTGTTTGTTATTTAGCATCAGCACAACTGAGCATTATAACCTCCAGAGGTACAGTTTACTGTAGGACTGTTGCATTAGACTGCATTTGCTTTCAAAAAGGTTTACCTAATAAAGTGGCAACCGAGTATGCATATACAGTTATAGATGATGGTTTATATCCATGTACCATCTGTTTTGAGCCTCAACAAGAATGAAATTCACCGATTGAGAAAACTGACTCAGTTATATTAGACACTTGCTGTAAATTACTGCATGCCAAACATGAAATTGTTAGAAGGCCCGGCACATCTTCATAAGGCTAACCACTTTTTCTTAGATGATTAGGGGCCTTCTCAGTTTACAGCTCGGAAGACTTATGCTGGTAATTGCATGGTGCCAGCTGCCTACATACATTAGTAAGAACGATGAGGTACAGGTTGTCTTTTAACAGATGCAAGTGAGGGGGATATCAGTCAAGAGCAGTCTGAACACAATCCTGAGAAGAATGAGGTAAAAACACCTGCGTGGGTGGACAGTAAGTGTGCAGAAGCTTTAAAAAGAAATTTACTATATGTTAATATTTTCACTCATAGCAAAAATGAGGAGGCAAATATTGGTTAGTGGCACATTTGTAAACCTTTTATTGAAAACAAAAAAAAAACAAAGAGCACCCAATCACTCACCTGTCATAACAACAACCTCAGAAATAACAGTAGAAGTCATGGTATCCCCTCTTCCTTCTCCAGGGCTGCCCTTGGACAAAAAAAAAAAAGACAAAAACATTAAAGACACAGAGGTGGAGCTAGCAAAAAAAAAAAATGCTAGTGCTACCTATCTAACTAGCATAAATTAGCATAGAGGCATTTAATATACAAATTAACTGCAGTCAAGCAAACCAGCTAAACACTAAGACTAACTATAGCTACTGTGAGGAACAACTCAGTATATTTAATATTGCGTGCAAGCATTCAGAGCTAGGTTTTTACATGTTTGAATGCTAATATTAGCTAACATTAGCTAAACAGCTAACGTCAGTGTTTACCCTAACAGCGCAGAAAGTAATAGGGCTGGAAAGGACGGAGAAAACAACAACGTCGAAGTAAAATTACACTCACAACTATACTATAGTAAAACCTCACCCTTCCACAGACAACCAGGTTTTCCTGTGATTCACTTAAAAAGGCTAAATAACGGGAGGCATGGTCCTTAAATGGGCCAGTTGGCGCGGTTGGACGTGATCTCCGCCCCCGTGACACACCCTCTGAATATTAGCCTGCAACGCCCCTTCACCTACAGCCCCTGTGACCGTAGCCTTAGCTAGCAGGCTAGCAGGCTAGCTGGAAATATGGCCAGTTTCTTGAATTACGCCTTCCCAGCTGGAGAAGAAAGCGACGCCAGCGGCGACGACCAGTGGGAAATCGGGTGCTGTTCGGATAAACAGTCTTCTTCCATCAGGGTTAGTTTAGAAAACGTCCATCCGTATTTTCTCAAGCCGGTTTATGCCACTAGAAACTGAGGGGGACGTTAGCTAACAGCAGCGAAATTACTGCTGTGTACTAGCTAACAGAAGCTATTAAGAGCCATATTAAAGAAAAGTACCAGGAGAAAATCTGTAGGTTTGCAAAAAACTATTAAAGGTCAAGGGTCTAACTTTATGTACGTACCAGATTTTAGTGAGAATGGTGAGAGGGCTAAACTGCCATTTTTCACCCCAAACTGTCTTCACTTGCTGTTTCAATGTCACAGAGTCAAAAATTCACACATTACAGCTGGTATTTACGTGTATTATTAACACTAAGCGCTAAATTAATGTCTCAACAGGGAATAATATAATATAATATAATCTAAATCATTCAGCTGATCTCTGGTTTCAATCTGGGATGTGGAGGAATCAGAATTTTGATAGCTAGCTAAAAAAAATGATAAACGGTTTCTGTAGTGGAATTCAGAGATTGGATCCACAAACATACATGTGGCTCATTTTTCAAATGGATCCTATGTTGGTCTAAAATTATTTTTTGCTTAATTTATCCTGATCCTTCCCTACTTTCCCAGAACCTGGATGCTGTTGTGCCACATGCAGGAGATAATATATCACTGTTGAAAACGGCCATCAGTGAAGGAGACATTGGGACTGTTGAACAGCTGTTGGACAATGGCAAGTGCTCTTTTCATCTGTGACACAACTTTACAATTAGCTGTAAATAATAAAACACTATTACAAATAAAGTCAAACAGTAAGTAACTCAGTAAAAAGAAAGGTGATTCATTTTCGTTAATGTTTGTATTGCTGTGGGTGATAATCAGGTTTATATAATCAGGCCAACATCTGAACATTGTTTTGCAAGAAAATGTTTTGCAGAAATCAAGGGGAATAGGGAAAAACAACCCACAAAAAAAGAGATTCTTATTGTGTGTATGTACAACAAGTATGCACGTGTGTGCTTTATTTTAATGTAATCATTTCATTGTGTCACTTAATTTGATCCTTTTGGTGTGGACAGGCATGGACGTGGAGACCAGGCTTGGCTTTGAATGGACTCCTCTCATGTGTGCTGTCAGTGTGGCTAATTACGACCTGGCCAAACTGCTACTGGGCAGAGGAGCCAGTGCCAACTTCAGCAAAGGTCAGAGCAATATGTATTACTATGTATCGATGGGGCTTACAAAACAGAAACTAGGCAAACAAATTCATACTATTTTGTTTGTACTGGTGGTTGATATCTTGATATACACATGTAGGCTCCACTGACCTCTCTGTGATCCCTCACGCACAGCATATCAGAAATAAAACAAAACAAAAAAAACTAGGGCAAATAGTCTGATTAGGCAACACCATTACATTGCTGCCTTCCAGACTTGGATATGAAACAGCCATGCCTAATCCTTCTGACGGTCCCTGTTGCGTTGGTGTCGAGCTATTCTTCCCTCTGGCACCTTTTTCCAATTTCCTCACCTGCTACAGCCAAAGACTGGGGGACCAATTGGGCCTCTGCACCAATACGTTTCATCTGACATTACTTAATGGTGATGACGCGTGATGACGCGAGGAACTCGTGCAGAAACACACCACTTATCCATTGAGTTGTTTTTAGTCCATGCACACTGCACCCTCATCCCAAAGCGAGAAAAATTGAAGGCATCTGTTGGACCGAGGTCAGTCTGGGTAAAATAAGCATGGGGGGGAAGAACTCTTCCATGTTAAGAAGTCTGCAGTCATGTACAAATAAAACCATGAATCCTGTTGGAGAATGCAGTTACAGGATCCCCCGGAAACATGAAACATTTTGTTGTTAGGTAGGAGTTAGTCCAGAATTGCACAATTTCTAAGGGACAGCTTTACTCCAGTCAGAGCAGGAATCAGTCTTCATGTTTGGTTTTTGGACTTGGACAGTGTTCTTGTCCATCTGAATCATCAGACTATGGTGAATGGAATACTGTTAATGTATTTGTGACCTTTAAACTCTTTGCAGATTGGTATTGAAGCTTATTGTACTGGTGGGAGCAACATCTGAAGAAACCAGCTCTTGCTGTCCAACTTCTTGTTGGACGGTCGGATAGTGTTGGAAGAGTTGATTTTTATGCAAATTAACAGTGAAGCTGTGAAGAATTTATTACATATGTGATCACCTTATTTTGTAGCAGTCAGTTGATTTTTGGTTTGAAGACATCACTTTGTTCTGTGGGGACATGTGGTGGGCACTTTGCACTATTTTGTGACATTTTATTGACAAAAAGAGTTATTTAACAAAATAATAGACAGATTAATGGATATTGATAGTGATTGTTAGTTGGTGCCCCACCTTCACTAACGTGGTTTAGACTTAAGCTTCTTGTTTTTCAGTTACAAAAGGAAAACGAAAAACAGATTGTAGCTTTGGTTGCTTTCTGCTGTGTCCCTCTTCAATTACAGTCAAATCATTAAAAAGAATAAAGTATGGAGGGCAGTTTGAGAGGCTGTAGGGATGTCTGCTATGATTCATTACAAAACACTGCAAACTCATCATGAATACTAATAGTCAAATCGTGACAAAGAACACTGCATATAGATTAATCTATCTACACATGTATCAGCAATTTACTGTTGATAATAGTTTGTGTACCTCCTCTAAATTAGGATAAGACTGTAACCAAGACTAATACGTTAAAAGTCAAACAACAGTGGTGAAAATAAACCTCTGATCAGCCAAGTCATTTTTCTGTATTCCTGTCACCGTTTCTGCTGTAGTAATAATACATTATTTTGAGACCACCGCATTCTTACTTTACCCCCTGTGACCCCTAGAAGTCCCCAGACCCCAGTTTGGAACCACAGCACTAGTCATGCTGTTGATATCTGATGTCAATTAATTCTCAGTCCAGAATGTCGAGTTAAACAGTTTGTGTGGGACTGATTTCACATGGTCCCGACATCTGATGCTTGAGGCAGGTGAAGGAAACAATTAAACAGGAGGATGACGTGTGGTCACGTCCTGGTGGCGTTTGTCCAAGCAGCGAGGCTGAGCGGAGGAATGCATGAGTGATTGATAACGGTCACCATGCTGCTGTCATACACTCTCACCAATTCTCAGACCTCAGATTTATTTACTCCAGTCCTCTGTAGACGCAAACCAGGCAGTCTGGTTTACACCCACACACACATAATATAAACACACACACTTGCACACAGATATAGAGCCAAACATGCTCAGCCACAAAGACACAGGAAGCCACGTACAGATGTAGGGGCCCAGATATACACACAGGCACACACATACAGGCAAATACACAAACACATTTAGATACACACCGTGATACACACAGGCTGGGGACTCGCTCATTGGCGGAACAAAACAGGAATTGCGAGCATTACCATGCGTCTCAGGCGAGTTTTATCAGGATAAGATAAGGAGACAGCTCCTCTGAAGTCACTCGGTCCCATAAAGGCTGCCACACTTCCTGATGCCAGATAAACAGCTATCCATCTCCATCACCAGGTTCATGTCCAGACTTTTTTCTTTTCTTTATTATACCATGACGTACGACTTCATTAGGATGAAAAAAAGGCAGTCCTCCTTCCTTTAATTTGCTTCACTAAATTGTGTATTAATGATTAATGGGGACTTCATACTTTTTTAAACGGTCCAATGAGAATCTACAGTAATTTTATCATTCCTCAAAAAAAACCATGAAATTTGATGTTGAAAAACCGAACCTACAAGGACATAATGATAGCTGACAGCGCTTTAGTTGACCCAGTTGCTCTATAATGGCAATGAGAGTTGATAAAGAAAGCAAGGTGTGTATTCATCTTACATCTTACAACATCTGTTTAGTTGTAATTTGAAGTCTCTCACCAAGCATTTCAGGTGCACTACTCTGAAATTCCTAAATGTTCTGAAATCTGTTTGTAGGCATACACAGTACATTCAAACATAAAGTGTCTTCTTTCAAACCTACACTGTCATACTCTTTATAAAGCTATGTTTTTACCATGTATAAAAAGAGCCGCACTCTTAGCCATCACCTGCCAGGTGTAGTTGGTGATTCAGATATGATGCATGTTCATACAACCGCACCATCAAAATGTTGATGATTTGTCGGCCAGTATCTAAAACTCTTATAGCCCCTTCAATCAGTGCTGGCTTGTTACCTTTTTGTGTAATTTTTAAAAACTGTAATTTTTCATAATTGGTGGCTAAGCTAAATGTTAGCATTTCCTTGCTAATGCTTTCTCGTCCACAGATCATTGGACGGTGCTCATGGCCAGCTGCACAGCGTCCGCCAGTGAAGACAAAATTGCTCGGTGCGTGGAGCTTCTGTTGTCCAGAAATGCTGATCCCAACATGGTGGACAGGTAAGGGGTGGGGGTGGGGGTGGGGGTGGGGGTTTACAGATGTGTTTCAGGTCAAAGTGTTTATGGGATTTTCAACACAGTTCATGCTGTCACACCCCTATTGATGTAGGCAGCCAAGTAAAAACACTCCAGACTTGACTTAAACAGGGGAGGAAACAACAGAGGTGCTGGATCAAATTTCCTTTGATGGCTCTCGTTATGTTTAGCTGCCATGTGGTAGCATTATGTACCACAGTGCTCCATACAGAGTATATTTGTGTGTTTTGTTTGGAATGTCCTGTTATGGCATGTGCATGTACAGACGGGTATCAGACAGACAGAAAAACAAACACACACACACACTCACAGTGTAAGGGGTGGGTGGGAGGATTTTAGAAGCTTTTGTACACACTTGGATGGAACCCAGTAAGCACGGTTTTGGTAATTTGTAGGGCCAAATGTCCAAAGGTTAAAAACCAGGATAAATGTTGTTAAAATGTAAAATTTCTTTAGGCATATGTACAACAACAACTTCAACAGAGTTCAGTGAACACACTGTCTGTTGCACATTGAAATATAACAGTTTTAACATGGATGTCCAATTGTCATTTGACCTGCACATTATGCCCATGCCTAAATGCTAGCAACTACCTCTCCATCAAAAACAAATAAGTTTTTGATGTGGTACTTTTGTGCATTATTATTTAGTGATTATAAATGTATATATGATATACATTGCCTTTCAGCATATTGGAATTTATCACAAATTCTTAAACCAAAAAAAAAAGAAGAGAGTATGTCTTCTTCTATGTCTTCCTTACAAACACAAGTTAAATGTACAGCATCACCGCCATAGCTAAGTGATTTCACTAGGCTCAGTAAAATCAGAAATATCCTGAAAGCAACTAATCTAACAAAACAGTTTGCAAGTAGGCTGCACGTGAAGCCCCATGTATGCCACTGTGCTTGTCTGGATTGAAATTTGTAAAAAATTAAAGCATATTTAGTGTGATGGGTGTCAAAAATACTCCAGAGACGCTTCAAAAACATTAGCAGGAAATTCCCTTTGACGCCACTTGGGCAGTTAACCTAATCCATCAGCCACTGCATTGCTTGGATGTAAAATCTGGTTTCCTGCCATGATGAGGAACATGAAAAATTCCATCTTGTGGAAAAGCATGAAGGGCGGTCATTCTTGAAGCATTTTTACTGTTACCATGTGTGGACTTTTTCCGTGTCAAAGTGAGGATGCAGCCTCCCGTGGCTTTCTTGTTTAGCTTTCCTTAATCCTCTGCCACTCTGTCACTGCCAGTATGCCATTACATGCACGACACACACCGTCTGAACCCCCCCCCCCACCCCACTCACCCCTCACCTCATTGACACACATGGACACGCTATAACGTTAGGAAATTGATTGGTTCCTTCCTAGACAAAATATTTGAAGCAAGGTAACAAGGCGCAGAAGGATTCAGATGAGAGGAGGTGGCGAGGAGGACGGACCAACAGCCCACAACATTCAGAGCAGAAGAAGAATATGGGGTTCACGTGGGTGCAGAGGATAAACCTCCTCCTCCCCCTCATTGCCTCTTACGTCTGAATATCAAACCAATGATTAACACCAGCTGCCCGTCCCTCTGTTTTAGTGTAAACAGGCGTTCTCTGTCGTCTCTCAAAGTCTTGCAGGAGCACGATGTGGGGTCCATTGCCTCCATGTGTCAACGTGCTTCGCCAGGCTGCACATACAATAGGCGAATGTGCGTGAAGGTCGTTCAGAGACATGTGTGTGGCTGTTTCTTTGATATTCGTAAAGATTTTAGGTATACGGTACTTTGAAAATGTTTTTGCTTCTCAGCTTCAAACTTGGGCCTTGACAGGGGGTATATCAGCCACTCAGATCACTGGATGCAGAGGTTTGCACGATGCTTTGTTGAGTTTTGGCAGGTGTGAGTCTCTGAAACTTCACCCATATTTGCTTAGCTCCACAGACCCATTGGCAGAAGCTAAATTTCAGTGTTCAATCACCTTCTGCTTCGAAACCTTCTGCTTTTTTTTGGGATACACTGGAAGCCAGATCGAGACTGGTGTGTTTGCCTTTGCACAGTGAGTCAGGTGTTTTAGGAAGTCATTCGTCTTGTTGCCCTGACACCAGGAAAGATGTTTACACTGAATTGTCTGCATATCGATCAGCTGTCTGTTTGGGAACCAGCCAAATCTCACAGTCTGAAGGACACACGCACACACAGAAACACACTGTAACAGTATGTGAGTGACCTCGGTACCTGTCTCACGGTAAAACCACTCTTGGGAAAATACAGTAGCACAGGACATGAAAACAGAAATGGATGATGCTACTTAACCCGTTCTCCTGAGGAAGAAAAGGAAGTGAATGAGCGGTGGGCTTAGAGGATTTGTCATACACGTCATAATCATTGATTCATTTGTTTGAATTCACGTGGAACATTAACTTTAGGTTTCTTGGAACTTATCAAAGTAAAATATAGTTGTTCATCCTGCTTCAGTAGGGTTCAGAAGCCACTGACGTTCCACACAGATTCACACGTGTGAATCATCACCTCTATCTAAGAGGTTTTTCAGATAAGATTATTTATTGGTAGAAAAGTCAACACTTGCCAACAGTATTGCTAACATGTAAACACAGATAACACTAGTACATCTCAACTCAGAATGACGAAGCAAAAATACAGCAATTCCTTCCAGTGTTTACAAGACATTTTGAGATAAACTTTTTACTGCTTCAGAAATCAGTTGGATTCAGTAGCCATCCGTGAATTAAGACCTGCACATTCCCATTCTGTGTTTCGTTGGGCTACTCTTTTGTCTCTATGTGAATTATGGATTAGCCCTTTAAATGCCTCTTGTTTTCCTCTTTCATCTGTTTTTCTCTCACAGAAACACACTTTTACTGTGTGTTTCTGTGAGAAACACACACCAAACAATGACGTAGAATCCAGAAAGGCTGGTTTGAGTAATTGATCCATGAGTTTGAAAGTTTATCAAATGCCAGAACTCTGCACAGTGTGGGGTATAATACGCCAAGGAAGGATTTTACGTCTAAGATCAGGGTGGCCATAATTTTATTCTTTGTCCCAGTGATCACTAACATTAGACTTAAAGGTTCATGTTCATGCAATATAATCTAGATATATTTAATCAGCACTGCTTTACCCAGTGACACTGTGATACAGTAAACGCTGGGCAACTTATTTATTTGCTTTTGCTGGAACCGTCTGTGTCATCAGCACAGTAGCCTCGCTGAAGGGGCCGACATTGTCGGTAAGACAACATGCACTACATTGTACGTACTAGGTTTAATGGATTAAATGAGACTGAGGCAACTCACCGGTGGGAGAGTGGTAACAGGTGAAGTAATCAAAGAATAATCCACTAATTGAAAGTTGCAGCATAAAGATGAGTTTTGGGTGTGGATCATGATTGGACCCATTGTTACTGTTATGAGCTGACAACCACTTGCTGACCTTGATAAAGAATTAAAGTACAGATTTCTCAAGTGAAGAATCAGTTGTGGTTCTTTGTATTGTGGCCAGTCAGTGTTGAAACAGTGAATGTGCTGAATCAGTGTTCCTGTGTGCTTGTGTGTCCGATGATTATATGGCGTTTGCTGCACCCTGGTGTTTTCTCTGTGCCTTTTCCATCACTCCTTCTCCCCTTTCACTCGTGTCTCCATTTCTTCACCTTATTTCTACACAACTTTCATCTCTTTGTAACCTGGCCTGTCGTCATTTGTCATCATCCAAAATTTGATCTCGTTATTGTTTGTCCTCTTCTAACCTTGTCTCTTTTCTGCTTTCTTGTCTTTTGACCTTTTTAGGTCACAGATGACCTGCCTGATGCTGGCAGCAAGAGACGGCTACAGTAAGGTCACCAACCTGCTGGTGTCCTGTGGAGCACACATCAATGTCCAGGATGAGAAGGGATACACAGTGTGTCGCTTAGTTTTTTTGTCATTGCAGGTCTCTTCAGTGGGAATCTGCAGATCGTGCTATATAGTCATTGGCACAAAGCAGAATTTGTTGGATGAAACTAATTTACACATTCAGTGTTGTATATCATAACTAATGCTAATATTTTCTGTCAGGCTTTGTCTATAGCAGTTCAGTATGGCAGAGTGGAGGTAGTGCTAAAGCTCCTCCAGTTGGGAGCTGACAAAACCATAAGGACCAAGGCTGGAAAAAGCCCCGCCGACCTGGCTGTGATCTTCAAACACACACAGGTACATTAAGTGCTTTTTTGATGCACATAAATACCTTTGTAACTTAAGTACTTGTGCTGGACTGAGAAAGACATTTTCTATGGTTTCTGACAAAAAACAAAACAAAAAATAAAACACCAAAATTGTGCAATACTCTCACACCGGTGTCTGTCCACAGATAGCCAAGATCCTGGCCTCTTCATCCTACAACTCTAGTGTGGAGGCCTTCAGCTCCATGGAGGAGACCCTGTCGAAGTTCTTCAAGACCAACTCTGAACCTCCATCTTCCAAGGAAAGGTAAGACAGCGTAAGACTTGCATTAAATAGCTTTAGGACCATTTAATGCAAGGTTTGGACTTTTAGACAGGGTTGACATTGAGTGCGTTTATATGGTCATAACTATCTGGGTTAATGAGGTTATCCAGGTTTTTGGAGCATCACAGTTACATGTGTTAGAGCCCTTGCATATTTAGGGTTTTTAGAAACCCAAATATGCAAGAGGAAGGTACCAGGATAGTGTGGAATAGTAACACCTCATCCATGTTTTAATAAAACAAAAAATATGACAATTATATTCATAATTAATCAAACTTAATTTATCATCAAACTCCTAAGGGAACTTAATTTGTTACAGAAATGTCAGAGTGGCTGGACGTGGAGACGCTAAAATTCCTGCACCAATGCAGACAATGAATTAGCAAATGAGAAAATCATCTGTGCAGCAAACAGAATTATCAGGTTTCTCAAATGTCTTAACCCACATACAGTCCAAACCAGGATAAGGCTCAATATATGTGCTATAAAGCACTGGACCACTGTGACCAGAGAGTTATCATTTCAGGGTTATTCTGTGTGTTTGTCGCCCCCTGTTGGATTTTCTGTGAACCGATGCCTGTGCAGCAGGTGTTGCTGAACCATCGTTCAACCAGACATAAACAATAATAAACCTCTTGCATGACTGTTTAGTCCATTCGGGCAAAGCGGGGCAATTATCATTAGCCAGACACATTGTTTTTGAGCATGTCTGGCACCAGGAATTACAATCTGTAGGCATGTAAACATTATTGTTGTCTTTCTCTCATGTCAGCCACAGATACGTTAAAACCAAAGTGGTGCATTTTACATATTTTTAACAGTGTGAGAAGAGGGGCTTGTTCGTTAAGCTCATCGTGTCAACAGTCAAACCAAAGCTACATGTACACTGCAGTTACTCTGATCTGTCTGAACTCGGTAACACTTTTGTTCCACTCACTTGATCCTCAGAGGAGAAGGAGATATCTTTCGTTTTGCCCGACCCCTTCTACAGGGAGGTCAAAGGTTCAAATCAGGAACACTCAAGGTAGAAGGGATGTAGTTCATTGCTCAAGGACATTTCAGAAGGGTAGATGTTTACTGCTTTCGGGTCTTAAACCAAGTCTTGCACTGGGAGTATGAGCTTCCTTTTTCGTATGTTGCTACTGAGCTTTTGAACAACTTTGCATTTTTTCAAATAAACTCTACTCAGGAGGCCTCTGTCCATACAGCCTCAGTACATTTCTGGTCCCAGCTGGTTCATACTTGGGTTAAAAATAAGATTCAAGGTGAGCTCTCTGCCCTCCTCAGTGTAACCAAGCTTGATGACCTTGAGCTCCTCCTACATGGCCTCGACCTTGGCTGCCTCACTGACATCATGACTGTAAGTACGGATTGCATGCCAGATTTTACTCAAATTTGTATATTTTTGTATGCACAGTGCCTTTTCCTAATGTGAGAGATTTCTGTTGTCTTATCTGATGCCCAGGTAGAGATATCATGCTGTTCCACACAGTTCAATGCTGTATAACATCTGTGGGTGAGATACAATGATGGCAAATGTGTTGAATACAGCTGCACTACTGACAGAATGACATTTACATGCATGGGAACATGTCGTGAGATGACTCGTTTACATATTTTACTTGGTGCTTAATAATGGATCTAGTGTGCTGGATTGGCTTGGCCTGAATTAAACTGAGGGTCAGCTCAAGTTTTAGTCCCTATCTGATATATGAGGACTGGTTTTGATGGGTGCAGACAGATTGTTGTCATTGTATGGCAAAGCCTCATGCAGGTACATCTGTTTCGAGCGGCGGGGTCAGGAGCAGGTGTAGGAGTTTTGATTCGGTAAATGCTGAGTGATGTTTTCTTTTTCTTACTCGCGCACAGGAAAATGACATCACCTGGAGCCACCTGTTGACCATGGAGAAGGAGGATCTGGAGAAGGTAGAGGATGACTGTAACATCTGTGTGTCTGTCAGCTCTGTTGCTCAGGGTGATCCGTGAGGGCAGCTCAGGAGAAAGAAGTTGCGAGAGGTTAAGCTGATCAAGCTGATCAATACACTGCATTAGTAGTGTATTTTAGGATCTATAAACATAAAATGAGTGCTGGTTTACTTTACCTGACCCACAGTTGGGTCATTATTACAAAAACAGTTTTGCATTTATTATAACGGACGGAATTGATTTAATTATATTAAATTCCAGTCAGGATCATGAAGTTTTCATGAAACATTCTTCATGAAACAAATGCATGATATATCTGGAACACATAACTAACAAAGACATGTGTCACATACTCATGTAGTTTGATTAATTTTCCAAACCTATAACAAAGGAAGGGATGTGGATCAACAAAACAAGGATCAGCAGTTTTTTTTTTTGTCCCATTTGTCAGATCGGTATCACAGACCCAGTGCACCAGCAGAAGGTACTGAGTGCTGTGCAACAAATACACATGGACAAAGTGGACCTGGACACAATCAGCCAACTGGGAGCTGCAGACATTGGGTAGGGCACCACATCTTACTGCCCAACAGGCCTGTGACATGTAACACACGTGTCTGATCAGAGGTTTCATTCTCTGCACTTTTCTGTTTACACAACAGTCCAAATATAACGAAGGTAATTTTAGATTGTGGTAGAAAATTTGTGGTGTTTGAAAATCTTTACGGTATTTGAAAATCTTTGTTTGTTTCAGCCTGCTAGAAATGTCTGATAAGCTGTCAGTTGCAAAATAAAGTATTCCACAAACTCTCTACAAAGCCAGAAACAAAGTTGACGGTAGTAGCAAAAATTTAAACACTTGTCAGCAACACACCTTAAACCCTTCCCCACATTCAGCCCTCCTCCATCTCTCCGTAATGCTCCGTCTGTCCTCCTCCACTGGAAGTCGTCCATCAGCCCTATGAGCATCTCACTGTTCTATCTCCGTATCCCCTCCCCCATCTCTGTAGCCAAGCCCTGAGCCAGGCTCTAATGGTTTAAGCGGAGCTGTAATGATTTGTAAGGTGAGAGGCGATGGGAGGTTGCAATGAGCAACGGAGAGCCAGCAGGCATGGGCTAAACAGAGCCATCGTACCACACCCCATCACTTCATGAATCCTCAGCAGAACTGGGCTCGCTAGCTTCATCCGCCCCTGCCTGCCCGGCTGAGACACTGTCCAGTAAAGAGAGGGATGGAAAGCCAGACCTTCGTATGAGCTCCTTTAGGATCTTTACATCACACTAAAAAAGTGGAAATTAGTAAAGTTAGTCTTAAAAACGTTTTGACGTGTCAGAGCCAGTGAATAAAACTTGTATGTGCAAGATTTTTGCTCATTTCTTCATTAATAGTTTAAATGCCACTGTCGTTCACTGGCAGCAGAGCACCTAATGGTCAGGCCAGTACCAGTGGTGCCTGATCAGACTCAGTCTGAAAAACTGAAATGAAACTTGTTAATCTAGGGCATGATCCCTGTCTGACATACCGGCCTTATGGCTTTGAAAATGTCCTGGAAGATTATTTCTTGAATAGAGTGGGAACCTGGGCAGACGGCTGCCTTGTTTAGCCTGCTGCCACTGTGACCCATTCCCTTAAGATCTGTGATAGTGATGTGATAGAGTCCTGCAAATGGCTTCATGCTCTTCCCCTGATCAACAGTTGGTGGCAATAATGTGCCAAGAAATGTAGCGGTGTGCCAATAGAGGCAAGGAAGGAGGCTGCTAGGAAGCAAACATCGATGTAAACAATGTAGGGTTCAAATTCTTCCAAACGTTTTATGAGGATGGAAATGCGTTCAGCAGGCCTCAACGCTACACATATTGCCTTCTCAAGAGAAACCGTAAATGTAAACATGACTTTGTTTAGCAAAAATATTCCACTGGGAGCACTGGGACCTTAACACACACTGCCACCTGCAAAGGAAGTTGTAGAAGTGACATAATATCACTGACCTGACACTGTGCAGTGTATGTAAATAAGTATCACTGTCCTATCGGCAGCTGTCACTGAGCAAGGCACTGGGTGGGTGCCGCTGGACAAGAGCAGGTATGCCCAGTTGATGAATTAAGTTCACAGCAAAGTGTGGCACACATGCACCCTGTATCAGCAGTCCCACATAACATAACGTCCTCTCCATCTGCAATCCTTTCAACAGTCTTCCCACCCGGGGCCCATCATCACTCTCTGCCCCCTAGATAAACTAACAGCAGGGAGAAGGGAGGTGAGGGTGCAGCACAGGCTGACTGACAGTGTTTACTCGCCCCTCTGACAGAGTGTGAGGAGGACCGGGACGGCTGGCTGCCCAGTCCCCTCACCAAGGGAAATGTACCATTAAGATAAGAGCTATCAATATCCCACAGGACCAGGGGATGGGAAGAGAGGGATGGAAAGGTTGATGAATATAAATAATTATTTAAGGTGGATGTTTTCAGGGAGGGATGACAGCATGGGTAAGCAGGGGGAGAAGATTTGGCCACCTGCTCAGTTTTCTATAGAGTTTGGAGAGGAGGTGTCCCATCATAAGTTCTCAGAGCCCAAGGTGACACCTTCAAATAACCAAAAGATACCGAAAGTAGAAAGATTTTTTTTTTCTTGGTAAATAACTGATTGATTATCAAACAATACATTTTCTGTTCATGAACAAAGCAATTAACCACATAATTGTTTCAGCACTACAACAATACACATGTGCACAGTGTTCAATAATAAATGAAAATTATAGATGTAAATACATTTCTTTTAATTTAAATATACATTTGTTTTTGTGTGCTTTAATCAGACCTCCATTAGTTGCTCATGTTTTGCAGGAGTGAGGAGCTGCACAACTTCCTGATAAGTGTGCAACAACAGTGCAGCTACCTGACAGAGACGATTCAGGACGTCATCAACCGTTTTCCTCGCCAGGCCTCTCAGGTACACGACATCTTTACTGGTGCAACTGTTTAGGGTTGTTTTATAATTCACTGGCCAAATGCATCAAAAGTTCTCATCCTGAATTATAGAAAGAAAGTATTTTTTCCATCAAGTAGCTTATAATAAAGACATGGGCACAACATGTAAAGTAGGGATAATTTTTGGAGTGGGTAAACCAGTAAAAAAGCACTAACTAATAGTCTAAAATAAACTACATTCAGTAAGATATTTTTGGCAACTTTAAGGCTGCATACTGGACAATGTCTGTGTCCCTGTCACCTCCGTCTGTTTCTCACCTGCCGTCCAGGTACATTTATAAACTAGTTCTTGGTGTCTCTCTGTCTGGTCCTCCGTGTAGCTGGTCTTCTCATTGGACCCGAAGAAGGAGGCCCAGGCCGTCTGCAACCAGCTGGTGATCCAGACTGCAGACCTGCAGAAGGAAGTCACCTGCCTTCGCAATTTGCTATGCCAGGTCAAAAGACACACACACACACACTCAGATTTTTATACAACTCACCACACAATACCTCAGCAGACCTCTCATTCAGGAACAGATGGATTTCAGGCCTCACGTGTGGTTATGAAAAAGGCAGGATATTTCATAGCTGAAAAATAATTTTTATTATCAGTAATGACAGTTACAGTAAACAAAAAAATTGTAGAGTAAATGTTGCTGGAATCTAGAGATAAATAATATCTGATAATAAAAAATTCAAAAAGAAAAAAAAAATTTGAATAAAAAAAATAAAATGTGACTCCATAATAAAAATACACATTGTAAAATGTTAATGTACTATAATTTAATTTAGCATCTGTCAGCCTTGACACTGATTTATCTGTGATAAGCTGATATTAGCTGTATGTATTTTTCCTGCTGATAATATAATTCAGGCTTAAACATAATCATACTTAATGCAAATCAATTTTCAATCAATTCCTTCCTCACAATGTTGACTGAGAGCTTTCCTCTTACTACTGAGGATTAAAGGCAACATGGCCAGAACATAGTGTGTGTGGTAGATGTTGGTGTAAATGAATTCTGGCGAGCTCCAACAGGTTTGTGCAGGAGTGCTAGCATGTGTGCACCTGACTCTGTATGTGTGTGTGTGTGTGTGTGTCCATGTGTGTGTGTGTGTGCGCGCTTATATGTGTATGTTTGCATTTGTATTCCAAGAGGAGAGAGTCGTTCCTGACAGGGCAGAATCCTCACAGCCCATAAGTCAGCACCACTGTGACATCGACCTGTCAGCACACAGACGATGAGGCGGAGGGATGAGGGGACTGATGGGAGGGCGAGGGTGGGGGCAGAGGGAAGCGAGGAGAGGACGCAGGTTTGCGGGGTGAGGGAGTTTAAGAGGGGAGAAAGGGCTGATGGGTAGGGGCGGGGGGTATGAGGTGAAGAAAGGAGGTGGGTTGGTAGTAGATAGAGGTGCTTGTGTTTTTCGATAGCAGCGGTGAGGAGATCGTGTCAGGCAGGAATCTGACGGCCAATGGAGCCCATTTGGACCCACTGGCTTCCAGCCCCAATAGGAGGGGCCCCTCTCACATACACACACAAGCGCACACACAAAATCTAACCTTATCTATGGAAGCTTGAGTTTTGAAACACACACACACACACAGTCACTGGATCTGCTGGAGCTCTGACACACAGTGTGGTGGATCTTGGCACTGCAGTGAAAACAAAACCATCAAGTGTCAAGTTTGAAAACTTTATAGTTCCTCTTAAGGTGGCAAGAAAATCAGAATGGTGCATTTTAACCAGTTAATAATTAATCTGACTTTTAGCAACTGTTTTACTAACCAGCCTCCAGCGCAGCTTACAGTGATTATAAATTGTATATTTTCACAATGGTGATGTATGTGTAGGCAAGAATTCCAGGAGAAAATGTGTTGATAGGAAATGTGCTGACATGTTCTACAGTGGCTTTAGAAAATATTCAGATGCCTTCACTTGTGTTGTAGATTTAATTTAAAATGGATAAAATTGCTGCTATTTTTTGCAGATCAGCGTACACTCAGTAAACCATAACAACAAAGTGAAAACATGACTGAAAGCTCTCATTTACAAAAGTATTTAGTTCTTTTACTGTGGCTCTCCAAGTTGTGGTTGTGAGGTGCCTCTTCTTTGCTTTAATTATAATTTAAATCCATGTAGAATTTGATTGGAATACTTTTACGATCCGATTTTGTGGTAAGGCGTAGATCAGGGCGAGAGTATAACACCATCTCTGAAGCTTTGGATGTTCTTAGAAGCAAAGCGGCTTCAGCAAATCTGAAATGGAAGAAGTGGGACATCTAGCAGCTATAGAGATTCTCAGGAGTTGGTGTCAAGTTAAAGAAGAGTGAATATTAGACGTACATTCATCAGATGAACAGAAAAATTACTTCTAATTAACGATATTGTTACCTCATGTAAACAGGCAACTGTTTGCTAACGTGAGCCAAAACGACTTAAAGCTGCCCCATGGAGTTTTCTCGCAAACAAAGACAACTTAGTTTTGTCAGTTTAAACTTATTTCAGACAAAAAGTGTAAGGATACCAGTAATTTTGTCCATGTCTTTAAACTGCATCAGCTGCCAAAACAAAGATCCACTCATTTAAAAGACTCCTCCTTACTCCTCCATACAGGGTACTTTTAATAAGCTTAAATTATGTCCGAGGTCTTTGTTTTTCAGGTTGTTGTGAAGCTTTAAAAAATCTGCTCAGGAACATGGGTGTGGTGGCGTTATAGAGACAAGAGTCACTGAACCAAATACAAAATGTCATGTGAAAACTTGGCTGATCTGGTTTGAAAACCCCTGATCTACATCCTGGAATGTGAATATACAGAGCTGTTGGTAGTGTAACTGTGACCGACCTGTCAGGTGTGAACACACACTGGTTTCCCTCATGCAGAACTCTTGAGGCTCTACGTCAGTCAGTGCAGCAGTGCATACTGTAATTCCCCCACAGCACTGTTCTTTGCAAAAAGCCCTGATCACAAACAAATGAACCAAAAATCCCAAATGCCCCCAAACACCTGATAATGCAGGTAAAGCCACGTCACTGGCTTTAAAAATGCAACGTGGAGTGCTGGTGCCTGAGATGCAGCACCACCTTCTGTTGCTGAGCTGGAGGCTGGAAAATTAGATTTGAACTGCAGGAATTTCAGCACCTCGTAAAGTCGTCATTGAGTCAAAGGTATTGATCAACAACCATGTTAACTCTATGGATGAATATTATGGTCATTTATTGGGTTAAGAGACTTTCAATGTTGCCGTTCAACATAAATTTATCTTGTGAGTTCACAGTGAAGCATCAGTGTTGCATTTAAGTCCTGTGGGAATAACGGCTTCCCGATACTTACTAGAAGCATTTGCTCATTGGTTCGCTGCCAAACCGCAAGTTCCCGAGCCACATTTGCCAGAAGAGCTTGAACTGTTTGTGTCTTCCAACTTTCTCACATGACAGGAATTCAGTGTGACACAGTGTCACTCTCTGACTGAGGAGCTCAGGAACAGCGTTATTCCTCAGTGACTTGACCATGGCCAAGACCCGACTCGCCACTTGGCTGATGAATCCTTGAGGATTTGGCACAGGAAGTTTTGGTGACTCAGGTTTGCGAGTCATGCTGCGGTGGCACGATGGGACCAGACGTGCCCTCACCCTCAAAATGAGCTGGTCTCTGGGCTGGCTTTGATTCCCACCCAACAGTAACAGAGCTGATATTTCCCGTCCACTCAAGCTTTAACTGTCCTGAAACGATCCGACCGGTGGACTTCTGTAATCCAGTTCTGGATTAGACAAAAATGACCTGCATCCCATTGACTTCCTGCCCGAGGTCACGTTGCTCCAATCACATGGTCTGGTGTGTGCTTTCACTTCCATATTTGTGTGTGTTTCCCATGTGAATCTTTCTTCGTCCTCCTCCCTCAGATGGACAAAGCCGGAAATTGCTGTGAAATTCCTCAACCTGGTTCCCACAGCAACTGGAGGATGCGGTGCCTGACCAGAGTGGTACTGAGCACACTTGGAGCCACCTTCCTCTTGCTCCTCTACAAAGCTGCTCATGGGAGGGCTGCGCATGTCTGCTAATGATCGGACAGATGTGTCCATCAGTTAACGACCTTATCATAATATTTTTGTGTAGGTGATAAATTGGATTGTGATTATGAAAGGATTGATATGTTTTAGGTCAGTGTTCGACAAAGACGGGTCGTTTTTATTTTTGCTGCAGTGTTTTGTTTGCCAGTTTGCTCTGACCTGTCACTGAGTTCAGTTCTTAATTCTTTTTAAGTTACTTTATATTTTAGGGGTTTAAGAGGAAATTAAAATTTCTTTTGAGGAGCATTTTCTTGTATGGTCAAACAAAGACTGTTTTTTCTTGTTTTCTGTATCGGTGCCTGGAAAAAAAAATATTTCTAAAATGCAAATCCTGATTTTAATCTACATAACGAAGTTTTTTTTGTGTTGAAGTTTAAGTTAGAAATTTAAATGAATACTTAAGCATTTTGGGAAATATGCTTAACTTTTCCAAAGTGATATGAAGAGACTGATATGAATCTCATCTCATCATCAGACCGTGGACAGGTGTAAACAGCTGAACTGGCTCTCTCCAAAGTTCACTTCTGACTTCAGGCTTTCTTAAGAAACAGTGTAAAGATAGTGTGGCCAGAATCAGCAGACCCTTTCATAGAAGAACTGCTTGAACACTGACAAAGTAAAAAAGGATCCAAAGATGCAGAAAGAGTAGGAATAGGATTACTACTCCTAGGAAAACTGCTCATAAAGTGCTGTGACCTTGTTGAAGGTCATATGAACCCAGTTTCCTATTATTACCATTGACCAAGCTCTGGATTGTTTGTGAATTATCAGCTCAGCTGTTTAAGTGAATTCAGCTCAGATGACTTACTGCACTTCAAACTTCATTTTCCATGTTTTCACAAACTTAAAGCCACCATCTTAAGGCCATGACCTGACTTCACATCGGTGATGTTAGAAAGGCTTTTCTTGAAATACAGTCGCCGATCTTAATGCGATTTGGTAAGGCAGTGAACAAATTACTCCAATTAAACTGGATTTATATTACAGACTTATTACAACTGCTGCTGTAGCAAAAACAAAGTCGTGTTCAATGGGCTGAAAAGATCTGCGAGAGCGCTCTAAATCTCCTTGTTTTATGGTTTTCTTCCACGGGGATCATGGGAAAAATCCAATTTGCCCATTAATCTCATCTGGTCAGGGTCTCCGGACCTCCAGATACACCCGGGCCAGATCAAAGATGGAGGAAATACCGTGTGACAGTGGTACAGATTTCCCCAAGAGACTTCAAAAAGACTGCGATAGATAATCCAATTGAAATGGACACATCACCTTTAGGTGCCGCTTTGGGAGAATCGGTGCGTAGGTTTTCTTTTCCTCTCCCGTCTCCTTTTTCTTTTTTGAACCATCATTCCTGAGGTATTAGTTAGACTGCGCGACGGTTTGTATAAGGCTGTAAAATAACAATGCGTCATCCTATGAGGATCAGAACTATTTGGCACCTGAGCGTCAGCTGGGTATGGCAACGTGGGCTCTCACCTTTAAGTACATCACAGCTGTTAGGCCTTAATGAACAGAAACGTTACCGGTTATATGTGGATGAATTTTATTATATCATGTTATTAAATGAAATCCTAATTCCTGCGTCCAGTGACCGTTATGAGGTCCCCGAAGTGTTTTCTTTTCTTTGAGGAACTAAAAAAAAAAGTCGCCTTTCGCAGCTTTAGGAACGTGATTCCAGGCCGGTCCTCATGTTCTGAGGGATTTTTGTCCCCTGAGTTTGAATCTGAGCGCGTTTGTGCTTATTCTCTGGTGACTGTCATTGGCTGAGTGCGCTCCATGAGTCCTCCCACAGCCGCTTCCGTCCCTGAACGCGTCGGTAGAGTGTGACTGAGGAGCCCATCAGCGTGGACCACATCTCAGAGCTGCGGAGCTCCGGTCTGGACGCGGGCCAAGCCTGTCTGGTGTCAAACCAGCCTGGACAGATACTCTCAGACATCTAATTTCTTCACCTCATTCCTGAGACGGCGCTCTGCCCACCCCTTGTGTAAAGCAATTTAAACCTGATAGCACATCATCTGCCTATCTCCACTGAGAATCTCTGCTGGACTATTAGACGGTGGCTCTTTGCTTTTTTCCTCAGTGCACAGTCTGAGCCAGTCATGGCTTTTACGCGCAAACCTCCGTCCGCCAAAATGTACTGTGATACATTTTTAATCTAAGTTTGATTTGGAGACTGAACAAGTTCTGCCTTTTCTAATGTTTCATATTTTTCTTTCATCCGTGGAAATGCTCCATCCAGATCCATAAAGGACCAAAGATTGGTTGGTTAATATGAACTTATTGCCAAGTGGAATATGTTTTTATTTATCTGTAGCAATCTGCTGGCTGACGGCCGAGGTCGATGCATCCTGGTGGTAAGTTCTCTGCTTTTTATTTACATCTGACCTGTGCGTTGAACGTATTGGCTTTGTTGTAAACGTTCAACGAGACGCACAGAATGCGCTGCAGAACGGTTCCAAGTGGTTTTTGATTCATCGGCAGAGAAATAGTCTAAAAGTAAAACGTGATTTGAGTATTTTTTTTTCTCTCTCTTCGTTTATTAATTACTGTTTAAAATAAATGTAAGAAAAATATCGACCCTTTTCTTTATGTTAATGAGAACTTTCCCAGAGATTGAGTGACTAAATCCCCTCCACGGCTTTCGTAACTGTATTTTCGCAGCGTGAAGACTGAACATGTGGGCAGATACGTTTCCAGGATAAAGTCATTTGATATAATTTAATTTCTCTTTATTTGCTGTCTTTCTCTTGAATCTTTAATGAATATTTGCGAAGGTTCTGTTTCCAAATTCCAAACCTCACGCAGCCTGTGATACTGAGATGCTGTTTGAACATATAATTTTCCTCGGTTCTTTTTTCCCCTCACTGCTCTGGTCTGTCTCTAATCGTTTAAGAAAATCCCTGCAGCCTGCAAGTGTTCAAATTCCCTGCCAGTCTTTCATCACCTTGTTCTGCAGGTACATGGGAGTGTGGACTTGTTGGGAGTGATTTCAACACAAGTTTACCAAGAAGACCTTTTTTTTTTTTTTTTGCTTTGTTACGCCATTATCATTTCATGATCGCCATTTCATGTTTGTAGAATTTCAGTGTCCAATTACCGTACAAAGATAAAATGTTTCTTCTGTACCTGGAAGTTCAGACATATTCATTAAAATCTGTACCTACGTTTCATGCCTCTGCCAGTCCAGATTTTTACACATTTTATTTAGCATTTTGCACTTTTCCCCCTTTTTTCCCCAAATATTTACAAGTGTTCAGCTTCCTTTTCATCTGCTCCTCTGCTCTGCAGGTACATGGGCACCCTGGGCTCGCAGGTGATGTGCGACAACATCCCTGGCCTGGTGAACAAGCAGCGCCAGCTGTGTCGCCAGCACCCCAGAGTGATGCAGGCCATCGGGGCCGGGATGAAGGACTGGATCTCAGAGTGCCAGCATCAGTTCCGCAGCCACCGCTGGAACTGCAACACCACAGCGAGGGACCACAACCTGTTCGGACGCCTGCTGCTACGCAGTGAGTGCAGGGAATGGTAGAGCCGTGAGGGGACGCTTGTGTTATTTCAAATATTGAAGTAATGCAGATTTAACGATTATTATGCTGGGAATATGGAGCAGTGGGGAGGGGATCCCTTCATCTAGAGGATCTGGAATCAAACCTTCATGTTCAGCAACCTGCTGTAGTGTCCTTGAGAAAGTCCCTGAGTGTCTCTCAGCTCCAGGGCTGCTGTTCTGTAGTTGACCTCTGATCCCTCTGTAGGACAGGCAAGAGAAAAATGAAGGTTTGACACATTAGAGGGGTTTTAGGAATCAGCATTCAGTAAAATATCATGTCCGACCAAAAATCCCTGTTCACACATAAGCATAACTTTTGATTGTGTGAATACTTTAGTAAACGTTATCAGGATCTGTTGAGGTGAAGCTGTGATAATTAAAGCTGTATTGTGTTTGCCCATGTTTCACCCCTGCTGTGCAGTAAATGACATTAAGACAATACGATGACTTCAGGGGCCGTCAGGTTTCTTAAACACTGCACGACTAAGAATAGAATGTCACTGACTAGATTACCTGCCAGTGCGTATGCTGGGTTGTGTTTCCAGGTCATTGTGTGCCTCTGGAACCTTTTGGAAATGAATCGCAGTGTGATCGTGTGTGTTACAGCACATTGATCCGTTTGCAGAAAGAAACTTGTTTGACCAAACGCCTGAAGTTCGTGCTGACAAATCCAAACGATTGTTTGGTTTTTAAAGTGTTGGGTAGATTCACTGATTCACTGAGGCTTTCTGGGAAACCGATAGTTCCCTCGCAGATATGTTGTGTGTGTGTGTGTGTGTGTGTGTGTGTGTGTGTGTGTGTGTGTGTGTGTGTTTTTTCCTCAGGTTGGATCACATTCCACACCTCAGCTCACTTTACAATTGTACATTTATCATGTCGGTGCAGCCGACTGGTTTCTCCGTCCGTCTGTTCTTGTGTTGGGGGCTAACGTGTTATTCAGTGCTTTGTTATAGTAACATTGAGATTCCCAGTGTTCAGATGTAGTGCTGAAAAGATCAACGGAAGAGAAGTCAGTCGGCAGCAGTTCTGATAAATGATTAATAATTTAAGTCAAAACAAAACAGCTGATTCGGTTTCATCTTAGTGATTTTAACCTCAGCTACTGTCTCAGTTTGCTAATTACTCTCCACTCAGCTCATTCAAATGAGAAACGGCAGAAATGTTGAGTTTTTCTAAATAAAGGTAATCCCCTCCTCTTTCAAGATCCTCATTGGGTCGTTAGCTCTGTTTATGCTCTGTGGTGATTTGCAGGAGAAGACGCTTGATTTATATCAACCGTTGTCAGAAGGCTCGGGAAGACGCAGTCGCTGGGGTTTGTGGGTGTAGCTGAAAATAAATGTTATAAAGAGTGTGACAAATGACTCCTCTCAAGCAGTAAAGTGCGATTAGCAGCATCAGGGATGGAAATGATTAACGAGAAATGAGCGGCCATAAGCAGCCTGTCACCACCTGTGACAGATGTGAAGTCTGGACAGAGGCACTCTGTCAAATTGGCTGTGTCACTGTGCGTCTCAGAAGCTGAAATCGGTCTGTATCCCCTCTGAGGACTTGTTATAACAAGTGATAATCTTTTTTTATTGCCACTGGAGGATCATCAGGACCTGGCGGCCTGATGTTCCTCTCCCATGCCCTGAGATTTAACCTGCGAGGCGGATCCTTCGACTTAGTCTGTTTCATGTTGGGGCCTCTAATCAGCCGTGTGGTATTCAGACCTCCCAGCCCGGGCCCCAGCCGTGTCACACAACATTATCACGGCACATCGAGGCTCCGTCAGAAGCTCCTTATTGTCAATGTCAGCAGGCTAATTTCAAACAATTACACAGGAGTTTTTCTCTCAGCATTCTCCTCATTAACCTCGTTACGCACGCTCAACTTAGCTGCTGGACTGGGACACACACACACACACTGACATCTCTGAATGTATGTATGTGTTTGCTAGGACTGGGAATTTGTGTAGATATTTTTTTTTTTAGTTCAAATGCTAATATGATACCAGAGTTTAAATACCGATACCAAAAGGTTTTGATACCGTACTTTGAGAAACATGTTTTTCTATAAAGCCCTTTTTTCATTTAACAAAAACAATAATAACAAACTAAGTTCTTAAATGTTAAAATTTGTCAAAGAACAAAAACCTAAATTAAACAGGATAAAACTGGAAAATCAGAACACATGTTCACTTTCAGCTTCAGTTTGGATTTTTGGTGCAGTGGACTCATTTCGGACGCAGCTCTGGTGTTTGCATTAATATGTTTTCTGCTAAGATGAAAAATCAAGTGGCAGAAAAGGAATCAGCAATAATTTAAGGAATCTGTTAATCCTTTAGAGTAATTTAACAAATAAAAATATCAGATACTTGATTCAGACTCTTCTGAAGTGAGGATCTGCAGCTTTTTCGCTTTTATTTGGTCACTGATCATTGTGATGCAGGTCTGGCTTCATATTTAAAAAATATATACTAAAAAATAAGAAATTGCGGTAGTTTTTGCATCTTTATTAAAAACAGCATTGTCCTTTACCTTGTCTTTGCCGGAGGTTCTGGTCCAGCTTTGTGTCTGCAGGTTTTCCACTCAGGTCGGCCTGTATCCTCAGTGGATGCTGAGGGCAGTCTGTGTGTAGTCTGATGTGAAACTAAGGGTAAAAAGAAAGAAAAGTAAGAGGGCAGTTTAGAGAGATTTGATGATGGATTTAAATTCAGATTCAGATGCATTTTTTTCATTGACATTTTATAGATAAAGCTATAGTTGCAGCAATAAACACCAAACGTGTGCATGTGTCATTGCTGTCTGTGTGTGTCTTCACATGTGTCATAATTTCATAGCAGAGGTTACAGACAAACACACACACACACACACACAGTCTTTCCCTGCCTCAGCCTTTGATCCCTCTCAGATCTCTCATCAGTTACATGTAGAGGGAGATAAGGGCACCTATCAGGGCCTTGCTGGAAAACCTTAGATGTTTATCCATTTTGGAGGTAGATGAAGCGTTTTTTTTTTTATTTCAGGCCTTGCGTGAAATAAAAGCCCCTTGCAGACAACAACAAACACGGGTCATACAGGTAGCAGCGGTGGCCAAACATTTGAAGGATCATTCTGTTTGTCGTGGTTTAATTCTGCCGTCAGTGAGTCTGCATCAGGGCAATCCCATTTCAATCCCGATTCCAGCTCAACAAAATGTGTAGTGTTTTTTTTTTTTTTTTTTTTATCCTAAACTTCTGGTTTTCAGTATTTGGACAAAGAATACCTTGTTAGTCTCAGAGTTTAGCTCTGTACTGTTTGTGGGTCGTCTGTGAGTCTAACAGCTAAGTACCTCTGACAGAGCTGCTAGCACGGCTGTGGTCTTTGGTTTAACCTGGTAAAATCCTGAACAACAGAAAATGAACAGTGTGAGGCAGGATTTTTTACAGCTGCACATCCGATGTGTTTTAATGAGCCCTCTGCACTGAAAGGAAATTTTGAATTTTATTTTAATGGTCAGCATTGACAGACCTGAAACACCTCCAACATTCTCTCCTCTCCCCACAGGCAGCCGCGAGGTGGCCTTCGTGTACGCCATCTCCTCGGCCGGTGTGGTCTACACGTTGGCGCGAGCCTGCAGCCAAGGCGAGCTGGACTCCTGCTCCTGCGATCCCACTAAGAAGGGCTCATCACGGGACGTCAAGGGCTCTTTCAACTGGGGCGGCTGCAGTGACCACGTGGAGCACGCCATGCGCTTCAGCCAGGCCTTCGTGGACGCCAAGGAGAGGAAGGAGAGGGACGCCCGGGCTCTCATGAACCTGCACAACAATCGAGCAGGCAGGAAGGTGAGGAAGCGCTGACCTGTGGACCCTTTATGTTTTATAGTGGTTGTTCACTGCAGGCAGATTGTTCAACATTTCACAGTCCACACACACACACACACACACACAGTTTACCTCTCACCTCTAATATTATTTCCCGTTTTCTTCTCCAGGCAGTGAAGCGCTTCATGACTCTGGAGTGTAAATGTCACGGCGTCAGTGGGTCGTGCAGCGTTCGGACCTGCTGGCTGGCCATGGCTGACTTCCGACGCACCGGCGACCACCTACGGAAACGATACAACGGCGCGGTGCAGGTCGCCGTTAACCAGTACGGAACCGGCTTCACTGCTGCACACGCACACTTCAAACGACCCAGCAAGAATGACCTGGTGTACTTTGAGGACTCGCCAGACTACTGCATACGGGACCACGAGTCAGGTAAACAGGCCGTCTTTCAGCCTTTGCCTTACCGCAGGACCTGATGAGACACTCGCTGTGCTGACTCATCAGGTTACATCCCCTCTAACCTGAAATAAGGAATTTAAATGCACCTCAAACAACAGAAGGACTTTTCAACCAAATTCGGCCCAGTTTCTGTTTACATATGTCTAAGGCTTGTTCTGCTTATAAAGTCCTGAGGCGTCTTGCTTTGGTTATTTGGTTCCACCTGAGTTCTAATGACACTATTCTCACCCGGCCAAAGGAACCAAACCAAAGAAGTAAACGTTTCACGGTTCAGCTGAAGCAGTTCAACACGACGGGAGGGGTGTGAACACGTTTGTCATCAGGGTTTTCAAAAGCTCGATCAAAGACATTTGAATTACACAAATAAAACCTTCAGCAGGTTAAATGTTCCTGCGTCTCCAACCTGTCTACTCTTGCTTTCGGTAACACGAGACAGAACTGGCTGCGATATGTTTTATCATCTCACACAGGTTTTACAGTGGAGTCTGACATCACCAGTCCAGATATTTTGCATCCCTCCCACAAGGTAGGCAGCGATAATTAGCTGCTACTTGAAGCCAATTACATTATTTTAATGTTTGGAATTACAATTAGTGCGTCTGGTTGTCACACTGGTGGGTAATAAGTCTGAGAACAGTTATCGTCGGTGCCAGCGTCTTTATTGAGGTTCAGTTCACATCCTGCGTCCTGTCTGCTGTGCGTAAACGTGGATTTAGAGTACTGGACTTGATCTCAGCAGATTTCTCTAAACCAGAGACTCAGGTCTATCAGGTCTAAGTATTTATCACCAGAGTGATAAATACTTTTAACTGTGTAATTAGAGGCAGTGGGTTTGACTGGTATCGACAGTCTGGCCTTTCTGTGTCCTGCAGAGTTGAGGAAGCTGCTTTGGAAAATGATCTTTTGCTGTTGACGACATGGAGTTTATCTGTGCTCGTGTCAGTCGTAATTTCAGCTGCAGGATTGTTTGTCTGGTTCTTTCTGATGTGATTAAACTGAGCTGCCTACGAAACTTTGCCTGCTCTCCGCATGTCTTCCCTCATCACAAGTACAGAACCACTACAGCTTCAGAGCTGCATTTTATTTTGTAGCAGACTGTGATTTCTGTTTCTCTGCTGATGCCTTGGCCTTGGCCCAGGTGTTCAAACTCTACCTGAGATTGAATTTGTTCTCATCAGACCAGTAGAATGACAGAAGTGCAGTACTGAGCAGGACAGACAGGCAGCTAATGAAGTGTGTGTGTGAGTGAGTGAAATCTGTGTTTATGTATGTGGAGTTTGGACCAGGACAGTGAGTGTGAGAAGGAAAATGTTTGTGTATGAAAACTGTGAGAGAGAAAGAGAAGATGATGAGTGTGTGTGTGTGTTTCAGAGGAGGTGGATGCCTGCCAGGCAGCAGATGATCCGTAGCGATCGGGTGTCGGCCAGTTTAAGAGCCATTACACACTTCTGTAGGCTGAAACTTTAGAGCACCACACATCACTATAAATCACCACCACTGGAAACACACACACACACACGCCTGAGGGCACAATCAGCCAGCAGAAGGAGGCATATTTTGTGGGGCAGGTTGGATCACACAACACACAGTTTACAGGGGGTTTTGCGTCTTCTCCTTCTTTATCGATTGGAAAGCTTAAATGTGGGCAGCACACCTACAGGTGTAAACTGCAGGTTAAGAGCATCATGTACATGCACAGAGAGTCATGTACTCCATGAGCAATACAAGTTATCAGGCACAGTCATGGTCGTTTAAAGCTCTAAGAGCTTTACGACCTGTCAGTTCAACCTGCTCAGGTGTTTTCAGAGATGCATGGTTTTAGTTTAGAGGACGAGACTTTTTCATGTTTGGAGATAAAAGCTACGAGAGGGGACTCTCTCTTCTTTAGGAGCTCAAAGATCTTTAAGCTCTAAGGTTTACTTTTAACAGCTTTTTAAGAGCTTTTGTTATTTTGCTTTTGGATTTTGTTGAGATAGTTCAGTTATACTGAAGGCGTCTTATCCACAGGACCCCCTGAGGTTCCACCTCACCAGGAGACACCTGGGTCAGGTCTGTTTGAATCTGACGAATTTTACGCTCAAGTTGAAACAATCAGTCGATTAATCAGTTCGTAGATTTTGATCATTGATTTATCATTAGTTTTTTGTGTCAAACACTTCCTGTTTGCAGCTTTTTAGGATTTGCTGCTTTTCTTTGTTTAACATCATAATAAACTAATTTTATAGTTTTGGGCTCTGGACTGTTGGTTTGATAAAAGTTTTTTTTTCTTTGGAAATGTCATCTTGGCTTTAAGAACTGTGTCTGTGGCGTTTGTCTCTGATATTTTTACAAACCAATCAATGAATCATTTGATTGAGAAAATAATCAGAGGATGAGCTGCAGCCGTTCTGCTGACAGTCAGGACGTGGCCTCACTGAGGTCCCTCAGTCCTGAAATCATTTTCCCTCCAACCTCCTGATGGACTCTGGAGGTCTCAGGGCCCCCTTTCAGGAACAAGTAGAGGCTTCACAGCAGACATGAAGGCTTTATGGGCTGTGTACATGTAAGCAGGGTGAGGTAACACACACATACACAAACACACACCGTGTTCGCCCCGGGCCTCTCATGAGAACCCAGCTCACTCCCTCTCTAAAGACCAGCTCCTCTGGGACACACACGGAGACAGGCATGTAAACTGGCTCTCAATCATGACACATACTGTACACTGAATCAGCCCCTCTCTTTCTCACACACACACACAGAAACACGAAGCGCAATCGTTCTTGAAACACACACTTTGAGTTATTCACTCTTGTTCTTCCTCCCATCACACACACTGAGAAACCTCTCAAAGACATGCAAACTCACCGTCAATCATCCTGGAAACATACAGGCATACAGAGTCCATTCTCACAGACAGATGGACACACACACACACACACAGGCTCAGAGCCCACAGAGATAGTGAGACGGCCCCTCTGTGCCTCTTTAAAGTGTGAAATCAATTTCCCTCGGCCCCGACGAGGCTCAGGTGCTAAACTCATCTCTCGGCGCCCCCTCATCTTAATTCAATAAGCAGACGTGGAGAGCGAGGCCCGTGAAGTAGACTCTGGTCATGATGTCACCCCTAGCAGCGCAGCATAGCGCGGATGACGGGCGGGCGCGCTGCCAGAGAGGGGCGGGGCTTCAGGTCATGCCCAGACATATTACCTGGCGAGGGAATGGTGCAGAGACGGTGTACACACAGAGCGAAGCGCAATGTAAACATGAGCAAATTCCAGGACAATGTTCGAGATGGTACTTGAAGTCAGTGCATAATTTTTTCTAAACCTTTATTTGTACAGGAGAAGTCAGCTGAACACACACATCTACACCACAGCTCAGAGGTTTAATCAGGATTAGAACAAATCTAGAAAAGACCTCAGAGCTCACTAACAGTTTCCCTGTGTCCAAGAGTCCAGAAGCCAAAGACATTCAGTTTAAGGTGAAATAAAACAGAACAGATGCAAATATTTGGCCATTTTCCTTGATCAATAACTCAAGTCGTTGATTTGTTCTTGGTTGAATCTTTCAGTTGTAGAATCAGCAGTTTTCTCTGCTTGCGTACGAAACGTACGAGCGTCTTTTTTTGTGATGCACTTAAAAGATTTGGTTGAACTGTGTCCATTTTAATTAGATGTGGTCTGATTTTGACGGGTTAGTTTCCGTAGTTAGGATGATACCGTATGTACTGACAGCAGGTCTAAGATGCCGACCGTGTCGAGGTCTCACCGGAGACCTTTTCTTTCTTCATTCCCACTTTCTCTCCCCTCGTTTTGTGTCACCTCGATGCTCAAAACAAAAAGTACTTTGTCAAGAGTAGGAAGGTTTAGGTAACTAGATGTGTCACACCAGATTCAAAGCTTTATTGTCACATGAACCGAGAACAGTGACCAGAGTTCCAGAGCTTTCAGTCGCGCCTCGCAGCCTTCCTCTGGGGAGTTTGCTGTGGAAGACTTTTGTTGTTGAAAGCTACAGGAAAAGCTAGTAAGTGGTTATTGAGATGAAATAAACAGTTTGAAGCTTCTAATCGTCACTGTTTTGTTGAGACTGTGTCAGAGACACTCTGATTCCCTTGTTTTGCTTTAGTCTTTTACACGATTTGTTTTTCTGGCGATCAAAGATGAACTATCTGGGAAATCTCGCCACGATGAAGCCAAACTTTCCTCTCACGATCATTAGATAAAAGCATGTGAGGCTCTGATGTGATGATGATCTGTAATCATCTCTCTCTGTGATGCTGCTCGGATTCAACGTCAGCAGATCAAAGCTGCCGGTATCACAAAAACTAAAATCTCCCTGTGGTCGACTGATGGTGTGTCAGCAGTTAGTTCACAGTTTAAAGTGATGACATTAACAGTGTTAACAGACTGACTTACATCAGCTGACTCCATCAGAATCAGGGCGGCTTTTAATGCTGTTTTCTTCATTCGTTATTTAATGATTTCGTCAAGAAAATGTCAGAAAATAATGAAAAACAGCCGTCGCCCTTTTCAGGATAATTGCTGATCAATATCTGGTCGAACAATGAGCCGGTTATTTCTGTAAAAATGATCAATGGTCATAATTCTGATGTGATCATGAGAAAACGTAAATTATTATATATTATAATTATATATAATAACCACAAACACGACCTCTGCACACTTCCACAGTGAAGTGTGTGTGTGCTGAAGACAAGAGAAAGTGATTTTGTACAGTATCAGTGAGGCCAGTCAGTCGTGTATGAGGAGATGGTGGTGTGTGTGTGTGTGTGTGTGTGTGTGTGTGTGTGTGTGTGTGTGTGTGTGTGTGTGTGTGTGTGTGAGCGATGGATGTCTCCCGTGAAATGAACAGCTGATGAAGAGTGTGAGCGCAGGCTGACGGCTCCTATCATCAATCTCTCATCTCTCCGTCGTCTTAACGTTCATCGTCTTACCCAGCCCTCTTTCTGTCTCATCTGCAGCATGCTGCCAGTATTATACTGCGCTCCCATTGGCTCCCGATAACCAATAAAACTCCTCTGATTGGGCAAATCGCGGCTCGGATTCTGCCGAGTCACATTCCTGATTCGGCTTTGGAGCAGCCGCGTTAAAAAGGTCACTTTTTGGTGAAATGTCTCTTTAAAACGTTGTAAATCCTGAATAGTGTTCTCACCTTTTTAACCTGGAATAATCATCAGTGTAGGTGTCCAACTGTCCCCGTCTGTCTCCCTCTGTCCCCTGACTCATTTTATTTGACATAAACTTGTGGAAGTTGAGATCTCCGAAATCTTTTCATCATCAGTCACTTTTTCTGTCTAATGTTTCAACAGATTTTTTTTTTCCCAGAAATTTTTACTTTTCAGTGGATCTAATCAGAAAGTCTGGAGAGACATGAGCAGACGAGCTGATGATGATGATGATGATGATGATGATGATGATGATGATGATGAGGCACCAGTCTCTTTTTTTCTGTTCGGTAAAATCCAGATGAAATAAGGAGCTGTACAAAGACGATGTCACAGTTTTAAATATTTATTAAAAGCAAATCCACGTGTTTTATCTCTACATCCTTTAAACCTCACTGACCTCCCTCCCTCCCTCTCCCTCTCTCTCTCTCTCTCTGTTATGGCGGGGGGGGGGGGCGAGGGGGGGGGGGGGAGGGGGGGGGGGGGGTGGAGGGGGGGGGGGGGGGGGGGGGGGGGGGGGGGGGGGGAG
>JBBMJY010000021.1:23506295-23529138 GCA_037833715.1 Toxotes lorentzi | reverse complement strand
TGCACAACGTGGTCTACTAAGACTTTTCTCATCGACTAGAGTCTGGTCGATTGTGGGGGGGTGGCCCCAGAAATCAGTCAAATCCACAGATATATATATATATATATATATATATATATATATATATATATATATATGTGGACAACAAGCTCCACGAAACAAAGTGAGAATCATCCCAGAATTATGTGCCACTGATACAGCAACTAAAAAAAAAGCTGCCTGATTTACAAGATGCACACTTGGAAGGGAAAGATGGAATCAGAGCCCACTTCTAATCTTTGCTTTCATTTTGGAAGCATCCAAAGATTCAAAATCCAAGAGAGAATTATCTAAATCAAGACTTAGCAGGCAAACACTCAAAACTAACAAAGACAGACATTAAAAATTATCTGCCAAGACACTACGGATTATGTTCTCTGCTTTTAAATGTTTGTATTTGATTCTCAACATTATACTGAATTTGTAAAATTGTTCCAAAATATTTATCTTGTCTTCAGTGTGATTTCTAATGATGCCAGAAAGTGGAGTAACTTCATGTTTTCTGGCTACACAGGTAAATACGTCTTAATTTGTTTACTGATTTACCGATTTGTGTTGGTTTAATTTTGTGTCTAGAAAACAGCAACATGATGTAACTGTTCTCAGACATTTGTTCTCTTCACAGTGCAATGTCTGTGATGAACTCTTAATTAAATTAAATGGACAAATTGCTTTGCGGAGCCCCAGAATGCTTTGCTATCATCATCATTTTAATTTTATGTCAATAAAGCAACTGGGACAGAAAGACAGGACAGAAAGGAGGGAGAGAAATTCAGTTATTAATGTCCTCCTGCTTTACTTGCTTCCTGATAGAAAAGGCTGCATTTCCTCCAAATAACAAATAAGATGTTGTGCGGGACGCTGCAAAGACTGGCACAATCTGTCTGCCAACCTTTTATCTTTAATTATTTTCCATAACCACAGAGAATAAAAGAAAACAAACATATGGGACATCAACAGAAAATAAATATGAAGACTGAATGCCGTTCCCTCTCCCTGCCCTGTGTAAACACAGCTATCAACCACAGCGAGTGTATCCCTCAGACTAACACAGATATACTACTAAGACATAAAGAGGCAAGCAACACACACACACACACACAGGCACACACACAGGCACACAAACAGCCAGCAGGCCTTCGCCCACGCGCTGAGCAAACCGTCCACTTCATGAATATCAATACAAAATGTACAGGGCCACCTGCTGTACACAAAACAAAGGCCGTTTGCAAAGGAAAAGATGAGAAACACAGCTACCGTACAGTTCCTGACTACACACAGCAGCACACCAAATGAAGCCACCACATTACTTACCCTCCATTCCACTGAAACATCCACTAAAGCCACCAACACACTAAACAAAAATATCTTTGGCAATGACAAAGTGAAAGCAGGATTTTTTTCCCCCCAGCCCCTGGCACGGTTTGTTTTTCTTGATTGGCTGCCGCCTTTGAGTGACAGCCGGCCCTGTCCTGCTCTCCCTGTAGTAACCCAGCAGAATAAGAATGGGGGGGGGGGTCTGTAGATACCAGTCCAGCCAATCAATATCATGGATTTTAATGAGGGAGGGGGGGGCACGTGTTTCTTAGCCTCCTCCTGCAGAGGTAACCATGGCAACCCCTAAATGACCCTACAGGAGAACGGATGAAGGAGCATGCTCAGTGCAGATTTACAGATAGCCGAGGCTCAGACCGTGAGCCATGTGATTACTGTGATGGAAATATTTTTGTATTTACTAAAGTGGGGCTTCCTAAGAATCCATTCAGATTTTAATCAACAGCTTGACACTCATGCATCTTCTCCCAGCATCAACTCAGTATTACTCCAGTCTTCCAGATGCAAATGGCCACTGACCAGTTCAGCGGAGTAACTGGAGGCTAAGTGCCTTGCTCCAGAGCCCCTCAGCAGCAGTCTGAGGGGCTCTGAGGAGAGGGTGAAACATTACCCACTTGATCCACTGATTGAATGAGTGACCTTCTGGTCACAAGGCACTTTGCCTCTGTCTTCAGCTTGCTTAGATACTAGAGAAGGAGGATGGAAGAGAGCCCAGTGAAATTAAATGGCTGACGAGGTTAGCTGCAGTTCTATGTTAGCATTTGAACATGATGATGACAAATGCAGTGATTTCCTCTACGAGATCCCACTGAACTGATTCAATTATCACTCCGCTTCCTTGAAGATCCACAAAGGAGAATAATCACGGGAGCAGTCTCCACCAACGGCCGTGCAACCTACTCCTCTTCTAGAAGGCATCAGAAACAATACTATTAACTAGGGAAGAGAAAACTCAAACTTTATCCTCAATTTTACAGCAAAATTAGGAATGAAAAGGAATGAGATTAAAAAAGATTTGGGAAGAGAAGGCTCCCTCACAGCTCAGAAATACTAAGTAATAGTGAGTGGCCATTACTGCACTGTCAAATGTGAGATTATCCCAGCAAGTGCCAGTGAAGAGTGTTTAACTCCAGGTGTTTACACTTACAACTAGACTAGAAATGACACAGGCGTTCATACAGCTGCTGCAGTAACAGCTGAACAAAGGTGGAGAGTGCAAACACCAACATGATGACAGGCTGAAGATTAACAGTTAAGCCTGTCAAACTGTTGTCTCCATAATTTATTCCTCCTTTTACAGGAGAGCTATAATTTGAGTACAATCACACAACAGACAAATGAGATGTTTTCTTTGTTCTGTCACCGGAGGAAGAGGTTTTGAAATCACAAGCTCGCCTCTTGTAACTCCTAGCTTCATTCCTCACCTCAACCTTCCCACAGCAGCAGGTCCAACTTATCCAACTGATTAATTGATACCAGTCCACCAGTCCAATCTTTTACCGCTGCTTCTGTCAGGCCTCTTACTTACTATGTTATCGGGGGGTTTTATTATTCAGACAAGCAGAGATTTTACAGCTACCAGGGATGAATCTCAATTTCATAAACTGGGATGCTTTCTACTGGCACCAAACGATTCTGCGTCCTATACTTCATACAGTGAGCTACATAGAAAATACTTAAGTACTCTCAAAGAAATTTAACAATATCCACGTTCAGCGAGGTGAGTATGCTGAGACTGAATTCAGGAGCAACAGAATGACCTCACCTCCCCTGGTCCTGGCCAAGGATATGATGATTAAAACTCTTGAGTCTTAGCTCTGTTACTGTTGGCACAGGCTGTGCACTGCTGAAGTTATGGATGGCAGCGGCAAATGGCCTGGGAGCTGGTCCTGTTTGCTTAATAGTTTCACAGCCGGCCTTAGATCCATATATGGTGATGCTGAATGCCAGTAAAATGACTATAGATGACTTACAAACATTTCCAGGTTTTCCTCTTAAATCGCTGAGATCTCGTCTGAACGCTCTGTGGTTTATGTGGCTCTGAATAGCTATGAATGATAAAGGCAAAGGCAGTCATTAAAAAAAAATTAATATATAAAACAAGTAAATTCATGGAACATGTAAAGGAATGCCACATATCAATATGCAAATGGGCGTTTACAGGCATTTCTACACCCATTTATGGTGAACTGTGGAGTGGAAATGTATGTCTTTGTGCACACACACAATTTTAATTGTGAATCTACACAGAGTTTTATGCATATGGCCCCAGGTGGTTAACTCTAGTAATATTAGTGTATTTTAATTACAATTACATTGACTCACACTCTTAGTTTGTGACTGCGCAGCCATTTTAAAATTTATAATATTTTTGGACAAATCATACAAAGTTCACTCAAGTAAGGTAAATGGAAATGAAGTTTGCTCCAGTCACACCTGGGGTAACTCACAATTAATCCCATTTTCTAACACAAGGTTGTGCATGAGCAATACCTTCCTTCTGGAGGAAGCTCTCTGATCGCATGCCATGCAGTATTAAGAGTTTCTAAGTCCAAAGTATGGATAAATAGAAACCCTAATCCCTGCCTTGCTGGTGACTGAGCAACTGTATGTAAACAAAAAAACAGTTTCACAAGGAGTCCTCTGTCTTAATATTTAATATTTGATGTGTAACAGCATGTACAAGCTTTGCGATGACGCATCCAACAGATGTCATTCAGGGTCAGAGGTCATGATCCATGAGAATACACTAGTGTCTCTTTCAGGGGACATGAGATAAAGTCCTTAGTGAAGATCCTTTATCAAAAATAAGCTTCCTTTTCGGCTCGTTCAACTTCCAGCCACTATATGAGCTCAAGAGACAAAAATAGCATAAGTCAGCAGTTACCACAGAAACCCGATCACTCTGCCGTTTTGCCGTTCTTACAGGGGTTACCACAGCAACAGAGACAGCTGGTTGCTGTCAGAGCGCTGTTTGGCTTTCATCAAATGGCCATTTTCGGTGAGCACCTTATTCTGCTCTTGGGCACCGACAGCGCAACAAACAAATACAACACACAACCTGGAGCTTCCTCAGCAAGACAGTTCAAAGCCCATTAGCAGCTTATCATTGCATTTAAAGACGATGCTATCTTGTCAGGCAATAGGCAAAATAATATCCAGCTTAAAAAAACAGCACAATGGCCACTGATGAAATATGGTGATGAAAGCATTTATACAATGTTGGAGTGATATGATTAAGGTATGGCCCACAGCAATCCTCCCACAATCAAAACATGCCTCCATTTGCCAATTGCATGTCCCTGAGCTCATCCTTATCAGAAGGCATGCTGCTGGCAATCTAACATTAATCTTACACAGAAATAGCCTGGCCTAAGGTTGGTGTAGCATTCAGGTTTCAGGCCGTACATGTAGAGTAGATTAGAGTAAAGTAGAGCTCTTGCATTCCTCTATTTTAGTCTGAGGACACCCTAGAAGACTTTAAAAATCTTTATTGATCTTGGAATTGCTTCACACCACACATGAACCCGCGGATGTTGATCAGGAAATAACAATTTTACACACATTATGATGTAACTGATATAATCCTGCTGACACCAGACACTCACTAATCACACAGGAAGTCACGCAAACCAATGTAGATCAGTGTTAATAATATGAATGTCAGTGCAACATGGTAAAAGATTAATATGGGCTTAGAAAAATGAAAACATTTATAATTCATTATTTGTACAAGGTTGGAGAAGAGACATGGGTCAATAAAGCAGAACCATTTACAACAGAGCTAAAGGTGGAGCAGGCTCAAAAGCTGACATTTACTGAACGACTGGAACCACAAACTGTTTACTCTCTATTAAAGGCTTAAAATGCCCCCAAAATACTTCAAATATGTTTGCAGTGACTCAGACTCAGATGCACAATGTGGTTCAGGCTGATTCTATAAATTCATCACACTCACTGGTAATTTTATTTTATTTTTTTTTAACTGAACCTAAATCATAATTTGCCAACACCCCAGAGACAGTCTAGACTGTCTTAAACAGTCCAGGGTGTGGACTGGGGCTCAAACCACTGTCTTTGCAAGTATCCGCCATGATGAAGCGTCTCTACAAAAGACAAACCGCTAGAAGTTACGAGCAAGTCATTCTAAAGCTAAACCCTGCCTGCACTCTCACAAGGTCAACACACAATCACTGGACAATCACCTGGAGAAAAACTTTTCCACATACATGCACTGCTTAGGGGATTTCACAATGCATGTCCCTGCATAAGAAGTGTCTGTATACTGAGCAGTTTGGTAAAAGTCAAAGTAATTCAAACTCAACACAGGAGCAAACTACAAGCTGCATGGTGCCCCAGTGGAGCCCTCCACGTAAGCATCTGAGAGCCTATTAAACTGATACTAACAAAAAGAGTGCCATGTCACTGTTAGTCCCTTCAGTTCACATCAATGACAATATCTGTTCCTCGAAGACATCGGAAAATCAATAGCCCTGAGGCTGGCAGTCCCGATTGAAAAGGCTGAGGTGCATTTAATTTAACTACGAGTTACTGGTTTGAATCCGGAGTTTTTGTTTATTCACTTCCCTCCTCTCTCGCTTTCTGTCACCGTTTGCTGTGTTCTAATGATAAAGTTTAAATTACTTTAAAAGAAAGAAAAAAAAGTCAATACCCCTTCAGGCAGAAATAAAATCTCGTACTACAGAGGAAACTGCAGTACTGACCTCCATTTTGATTAAGAGTAGACTTATTGTACAGCTACTGAATCATCGGTTTGGTCCTCATGACAAACTACAGCACACAGGGCAGAGGAGAGAAAGCCAGACTGAAAGGAGCAGCCATTTATCCAGCATATGATCGACTGATGGGTTGAAAAGAGAAATAGGGATTGGGAGGTGACACCCGACAGCCTATCTCTGTGTGTGTGTATGTGTGTGTGTGTCTTTGTGTGTGACACGGATTGCATTCACCCAGAAGTGCGTGCAGTGGGTGATGTTTCAGCTCATATTGGGGTCAGTAAGGTGTGTTTAAGTGCTGCTGCCTGTTGAAAACAGAGGAAAATAGCTCACGAAGGGCCTCTCTTTAAAGAGTAACACTTAATAAAACCTCGGAGGGAATCACTTCCATAAAAGGCCAGTAAAGGACAGTAAAAGCTTCACTTTAAGTCATTCAGCATCTCTAAAATAGAAAAGGTACAGTTTGTGCTGTTCTGTCATCCATGAACCGTTTTTACAGATAACACATGCCACATATTTCTGCTGTTTTTAAGTAATGCTCCCTTTTGTTTAAATACCAGAGAGCAGGGTGGGGAAGGGTCAGCTGATTGAGGATAATGAGTGGATATTTTGGAGTAACTGCAGCTGAAGTGTAGATTAAACAAATACATTTTTATAACTTGACATAATAAGAGTAAACAAATGGGATCTGCAGTTGTTTTGTCTTTTGCTGTGCTGAAGAGCATAAACATGTTGGAAGTGATTTTCCTGGCTTTTCACTCCCTCCACCATCTGCCTTTATGAGAAAGAGGGAACAGAGTCCTCCCTGTTTGGTGCCAGAAAGCAATTCGGCACAAGTCCCACCAAACCAGAACACTAACCCACAATGTCAAATGCAGCGCAGAGGTTGATAGAGGCTGCTTTTTCCCACTGACAGTTTGGCAATAGACTGTTTACAGTAATTATGCTAATGTACAAAAATGAATGTGGTTATGGCTTATTTTAAGACACGGTCATAGCAGCAAATATAGGAAAAATTTTAGTTTGACAGAATTCAATTATCTCTCGATCATGGAGCAACACAGAGTGAAGCTGAGCAGAAGTGCAGGGGTTGGAAACTCAGGGATCTGTGACTGTGACTGGAATATACAAGTTTGAGATTAAAAATTTCACATGGTCGCATTTGTGCGAGTGCATGATGGTCATTAGGATGTTTTTATGCCCCCACAGCATGGATACTGCTTTACCCATTGTGACTGAAAGTAGTACTCAGTCAATCTCTCCCTACTTGCACCTTCATCATCAGTGCACATGTGCCAAACAATCCACTGAGCTGTTACCGTGTTCTACAGTACCTGTGGTTGTAGTACAAGGGGAATGCTATGCTGCGCATGTATTATAGGCATTGTGGCCCAAATCTAAACCTATTACGAGGTAAACACTGTTTAAGTTCCACAGCAATGGTAAGATGTCCAAAACCTGCAGGAACCGATGCATCACCCAAAATACTGAGCACCACCCCACTTCTGCTCAGCAGTTACATGAGAGTAATCACTCTACGGGGGACAATGAAATCTGAGATAACGATTCATCAGCATGTAAGGTCATTGATTAATACCATGCAGCACAAAAAAAAGAAAAGACGAAATCATGTGCTGGTGCGACCAGCTCAGAAAGCTGGTAGTACCAGTGCTAACAGTGGAAAAGTTACTCTAGAGCCCTGGAACTCCAGCCAAGAATGTGAATATTTTCTAGGTTTATGTACCTCTAGATCTGGATCTACCTGAGACCAAATCTGGCCTCATTAAATACGCCAATCCTACAGTGTCTTCCTCAGCGGTACAGTGGAGACAAGATAAGACTTACGAAGAGGCTGTGTCAGCGTATAAAATATTATGATTTGACGACTGAACATGAAAAGATAAAAGTCTCATATACTATCAAAACATAAAAAATATGGAAGACAAAAGCAGATCAGCAGCTCACAGAATACACCTTCTTTAACGTGGTGTTTGCTGATGCACCGTTTGCTGCTTGGAAATAAACATGGATCCAAGCTGTTTCCTAGCAAAGCAATTCCAAGGAAACTATAGCCTATAAAAGGGGCTCCGCTTACCTCTGAGTGTTTCAACAAATGCTGGCGACAGCGTGCCGACATGGGACACCAGCCTATAGGCTGCATACTGCCAAATTAACAACTACACAACCATCATATAGAAACATCACATCACTGACAAAATACTGTATGAATGCCTAATTTGTAGGCGAAGCATAAAAATATTGAGCTTTACTCTTCCGTTTAAACTATTCTGGATCTCTGAGGAACAGTATCCTGTGACTTCATAGGGTGAGCACTAAATTTCTTCCTCTCTTACTTCCAAATTTTTTGTAGTGCTTGATAAATCTGACCAAAACCTTTCAAAAGCCTAAAGCAGACCCAGCGGGCTGAAAACACCGAGGACAGGCTGCTGCCAACCTGAGTGAGTGAGAGCATTAAGTTTGACCCTCAAATGACCTCAGACGGTGGAAACATTTCAGAATTTCAAACCACAGACCTGGACAGACCACCTCAGTCGGGCTCTGGTGAAATGTAAGAAGCGACCTGTACCAGACGATTCTTCCAGAACACTCCACAGTGTCGTCCACTCAGCTGCACATTTCATCAACAGGGATTACACTCAACTTCTCAGTGGAGAGGTGCTGCGTGACAGTCCTCTATCAGTGTAACAGGCAGGATGCTAACACTCTGCTGCCGGTGTGCACGCTACCTCTGATCTGACGTTTAAAAAAAAAAAGAAGTTACTTTTGGCTGTGACTGTGCAGCCATGACAGAATCAATAAGATCAGCTCAGACTTCCCTGAAGCAACAAGCAGGTAGTGGAGCGAGGCATCATGTTATTGATCAAAGTGAAAGGTTTTCTAGAGAGGGTGATGTAGAGGGGGTCCACCTACAAATCAACAGTACAGCTCTTCAGAGGGGGGTCAGGAACTACACAATGCCCACAGACACACACATGCACACATACACACACAACAGCAGCGTGCTATGTTAGCTTCTGCAGCATCAGTGGCTAGAAACACTACACTCAGACCGTACAGCAATCAGAGTGAGCCAGAGGAAGGAAACAGGGGAGGCTGATGCTTCTGGAAGCGATGCAACTCCAGTGAGAGCATCCATCTTCTGACATGCTCACTCACACACACGCAAACAAGCACAAAGACGCGCTTAAACGGCATTCAGCCGGCACGCCATCACACTCAAAGAGGACCGAAAATACATACAGACAGGAGATGGTCGCGTAGACGCACACACAGACACACAGTAAGGCTGAGAGCGAGAGAATGCAAGGCAGGCAGTTAAGCTCAGTGTGACCAGCTAGCTTGTAGTACCGACCCTCCGTGCTAAAATGGTAGATCCCAGATTTCTCCCCATGCAATCTGCCACCAGCAACCATGGAGGCAAAACAGGAAGAAGAGAGGAGAGGAGAGGAGAGAAGACGGGAGGAGAGGAGAGGAAGGATGCAGGGACAGATGAAACCCAGACATTTCCTATTCCTCCTCTCCTTCAGGTAAAGAACACACATAAACATAAAAATACACATAAACATAGACGAACACAGACGAACGGACGGATGATGGTGGTACTTACATGAGGACTCTGTGCCGAACATGGCTGGGCTGGGAGCTGTGATGGACAGAGAGGAGGAGGAGGAGGAGGAGGAGGAAAGAGAGGAGAGAGAAAGGGGAGGGTAAGAGAGAGAGAGGGGAGGTTGATGAGCAGGCAGCTACACAGCGGGGGTCATCAAAGCAACACAATGCAGCCAGCCGGCCGTCGCTGCCTCCCAGACGGCCAGATGCCCCAGCTCCGCTCTCTGTCGCTCCTTTAAAAGCCCTCCTCCACACACACAGTTAGTCCGGCCGCAAAAAAACAAGAGGCCTTGTGGAGGATTAAATAAATAAATAAACACAAAATAAAAACAAGCAGAAATCCTTCACAGCCAAGGCAAACTGTGGTCAAATCCAGACACAGAGATGTGGTTGTGGCTAGTTATCGCATCTCTCCTCTTTCTGCAGCCTATATCCTCCTCCTCATCCTCTCCTCTCCGTCACTCTCTCACTTCTCATTCCACTGTAGGATTTACTAATGAAAAGAGAGAGAGGGCGATAGGGGGGGAGGGAGAGAGCCAGAGGGTTTCCCAGGGAGAGGAGAGAGAACGGGGGAGTGAAAAACTAAAAATCTGGTGAGGAGCCGCTGCCACCGCTGCTGTAAGACAATAGCTATGCAAACAGAGTGACGTCACGACAGAGAGGGGGGAGACGGGGAGAGAGAGAGAGAGCTGTAAAAAGACTACTGCTGGAGTGAGAGAGAGAGGGAGGGAGGGAGGGAGAAGGAGAAAGAAACAAGGAGAAAGAAGAGAGAATGGGAGGGGGAGATGGAAAAGAGGGAGTGCAGAAGAGCAGAGAAGGAGAGATGGAAGGGCAGAAGCAAAAAGGGGGGTCAGAAAGGGGGACGGAGGGCAAGAAAAGGGGGAAGTTATGAGAAAGGAGTAGCGAAGGTACGGTAAGGGAAGGAAGGAGGTGAAACCAAAGGTGATGAAAGAGAGGAGAGAAAAGAAAAAGAGAAACAGGGAGGGCAAGGCGGGGAAGGAGGGGACAGATAAAGAGATACAGAGGGGGAGGAGGAAGGCAGCTGGAGCTGAGGGTGCACTGGAGAAAAAGAGTGGGAAGCAGGCCAATCAAAATGGTTTGTCCACACACACACACACACACACACACACACACACACACACACACACACACACACACACACACACACACACTAGAAGAAGAAGCAGCAGCAAGGGGGGCAGGGGGCAGTTCGACAAATTGAAACGAGTATTAAGCAAAGCATTGGAGACTGCTGCGTGTTCACCTGCTGTTAACAGCACACACAGACACACACCTGGTCATCAGGGAGCCACAAAACAAAATTTCTACTGTAATAACTTCGTTTCCTATTTATCTTTTATTTTTCTAAATAAGAAGGAGAAAAATAACTAAATATGAGTAAGTACCTGGTATCTGGATATGAAATTACCTATATCGGGATATGAGATTCCGATATCGCACAGCCCTAATAATAATACTGTAATAATACTGTATAAAAAAATGTAATCATTGTCACATTAAATTGTAATGAAGCCTTGTTTTTCATTTTCATTCACCAATTAACATACAGACACATTTTTCGATGAGAAAGCAATTATAAATACCATTGAACAATCAATAAAGTGTGAGTTATCGTTGCTTTAAAGTGATTAAACCTTTAAATCTTTTTATACATCATGCATAAAGCAAAACACATCAAATGTACTGAGGTGTATTATAAATACAGACGGAGACAAATTAAAGGAAAAACCAACACCAATCGTCAGCTTTGCACTGATTTGCAGTGACTCCTCCCTCTAAGGGGACAAGTGTACCCATACCCCCCTTTCCTTGCTGACACAGTCTGATCACATCCTGCATGGACATTCTCAGCCACCTGAGGAAGAGCTGCTCTTCTTTTTTCCCTTACGTATCACACAAATGCACGAGCATCACGGTCACACTGTTAGCCACAGCTTCCAGCCCTGTTTACTAACACCTTTCCCATAGATCTAAGAGCAGATGTCACTTTAGTCACTTTTCCTTTTGAAACACTAACCAGTCTCTGTGGCTGAAGCTCCTGCCGCCCACGCCCCAACAATGAACCCAAATTTCAAAGTCACTTAGATCTTTTCCTCTTTCCAGCCTGATACAAAATCCGAATCATCTGGTCCTGCTCGGCTTTTATATAAATGCCACAGACCATGATGGGATGTTAACTGCTCAACTGTAGCATGCAGTGCACATATGTGGAAGCATATGCATTCATTTGTGTTTTTCCTGTATTATATCATCCATCTGTATGTTTCCAACCATGTGATGCACAGAACAAAAGACTTGTGACCATTTCGTCAACCATTTGTTCTCTTTCTATATTTAAAGGCTCCAGAGAGAAGTTACGTTATTACAGTTGTGTTATTTAATTGGACGTGCAGCTAAAAGCAGACCAGATTAACAGCTAAAGAAACATGTCTAAAGAAATGAAATGCCAGTGGATATAAGATGTGAAACTGCAATTTAACATAAAGGTTTAGTTCCAACTGGTTGTGGAAATTATTCAAACGAAACATAAACAAGCAACAACATTAATGGTGCTGTCATTCACCTCTTTAGTTGAATCTACTGCACACAAATCAGGGTATTTTGCGAGCTGTTAGCATCACCAAAGGTGAATACAGACACTCAGCCATGTAATAAGAAATAACAAAACCTACATTACATATCAAAAAGACCCCTGGGCAGCAGTCAGGACATTTGAATCATCCTTTTCAGAGCTCTAAACCTAAATGATTCAAGTTTTTCTGCCTCTTTCAGGATTCATGGACACATTGATGTGCTCCTAGTGAACCTGCTGCATGTGATAAGCCTCATTATTGATGCATATGGTAAAACATTAATGAAGACTGGAGTTTGGAGCCTTTAAATGTAGTAAAGTGCACACATAACCCAGTAACAGTGCAGCAGTGGTGCACAGTGGAGCCTGTTTTGAGCGTATGAATGGGTACAGTGGTGAGTCCGTACAACAGCCCGCTAACCTAAATAGATGGGAGGTCAGCCGGATGTCCTCGTGGGCCCCACTGTGAATGGGGTGAAGCTAGCTAGCATGTGGATTAGCTCGGCTGTTGAACAGAGGAGCTTGTACCGATGGAGGCCTCTGTTCTTTTGTGTCTCGTACCCAGTCGCCCTCCTCCTCCTCCTCCCCCCCTCCTCTTCTCCACATGTCTTTGTGCTTCAAGCGCAGGCAAAAGACCCCTACCCCTACTCCTACACCACAAAAAATATTTGTTTTACATAATCTCTCTTATAGCAATGAGTCAAAGTCTTTTTTTTTTTACTATGCAAAATGTGGTCTTGGTCTTTTTTTTTTTTTTTACCTTTTCTACTCAAACTTCAGAAAACAGGATTGTGAGACATAAGAAAAGGGACACAAGAAAACAGACTTCGAGCCTGGATTCTTGTACCACCAGGATTCTTTGTACCATGTCTCATGCCACCTGGGTGGATAAGGAGCAAATCTGACCTGCTGTATCAGAATATATGTTATGTGTTACATGCTGTGCCTGAATAAATGCTAAATATTTAAATAATAAATAATAAAATAGAGATCATTTATTTTTAGAAGCTGAAATTCACTCCAGTTTCTTTGTACCAACAAGGTGATGTTCCATTTTCTGTTCTTAAGTTGTTTACACTTGTTTCTGAATTTTAAAAAAATGCTCCAATCAATGCAGCTGAGGCAGAAATGGAATAATCTCACCCAGCTGGCAGTTTTTAAGACTGCAGCAGACCTGTAAAGATGAATGGTCTTTGCAGTGTGCTGCCGCTCCCTCCAACCATAATAAAGACATCTCCTGTGGTCATGTTAATTACACAAGGGGAACCTCTCTAAACCACTCCGCTGAGAGATGAGGAGGAAGTGAGCTGGGATCTCTCAACATACTCCCTTCTGTTATCACATTCAGCGTGATCTGCTCTCATGTCACCTTTTCCCAGTTACTGCCGCTGGTCGGCATTGCTGTGATCTGAATGGGGATCGGGAGCTCAGAAGAGTTGCCATGGCGCTGCTGTGATGATCACAGGGGCTGAGCGAGGCCGGAGTAATTTAACACAGTGGTTTGCAAAATCCAGCTAAACACCCACCTGGTTTTCTTATTGCTAGCAACTGGATAAATACACTCAAAAATGCACCAAGATTTTTCACTCTGTGTTTGTGCGGCTGTTAAAACTACCTGTCACTGCAGCTCCTGCCAAAACATCACATGCTTCACTGAGGAAACGCATGCCGAAACAACCGGTGCACAAATTCACTTCATTAACTCGAAGCCAGAACACGCGCCTATACAGCACCACATTTCAACAGACGTTTTCATCTGATTTCAACTAATTTAGTAACTGAATAAACGAACTGGACATCTGGCAGGACAGAGTGTGCTTCCCCATTTGAGGTTTGGACCACCTGTGCACTTCTGAAATGTAGTTTTTGACAGAAGAATATACCCAACCTGTATCACTGTTACCACAAATCTCTTTCAGTTTATGGTTTTTGTTGAATAATGTGATTATGACATGTTTCGTGAACTGGTACTCTTCAGTGAAAGTGTGTCTGAGTCACACTTGGCCCATGGTTACACACCCTGACACTGCTCCCTCTGCCACACTGATAATTAGGATGCAAACCCATTGCCATAACAGCGATGAAGCCCAGGTGAATGGGGGTGCTAATTGAGTCAGACACTGAGTAATGGAACAATGCTGTCATTCAATGAAAGCTTTACTTAAAACAGTTCTCCTCACCGCCTCTCTTCAGCGGCACTGCATTCATGAGCCATTTATTCCTGAACAATGCACACCTCACCCCGCCCCCGCTTCCATCACAAAGTACCACCCCGAAAAAAGCATCTCCTCCTGGTTGCTAGGTAACTGAAAAATAAGCGTGAGAGGAGTGTGGCCATCCTTCAGCGAGAGGAAAAATGAGGAGAAGAATAAAAGACGAGGAGGGAGGAGAAGGACAGTCTACTACAGGAGGCCAAGACCAGATACTCCAGAGGACTTGATGTTAGCATAAGTGTGCTGATAATCAGGCGAGAGGAGGTGCAAGTTATAAAAGCATATCATCACAAAGAACCAAAATATTCAGCATTTAAGCCACATGTCATCCCATCTTTGACAAAGACTGAGCACAGTTTGGCACCACAGATATTCCACAGAGAAGATAATAACTGTGTCCATAATACCAACATGTTCTAAGGAAAAACTGGAGCAGAAGAGCACTTTTGCCCTGAGGCCACGGTGTCTAGCACCTCCAAAAATTCACCAGCCTCTTTCAGCTTTCCACCAGCTTGAGACATTCAAGGACCAGTGTCTCAAAATCATGGCTGTTTTCCCACCTATGTTTCGGTTAGAGCTGGGAAACCACCCCAGCCAGGGGCATGTTTGGTGGTGCTCAGATTTAGCATATAACCGGTGGTCATTTCCTGACCTGACAAGAATGAATTCTGCAGCACTCAAAGCCAGCTGGTGTGAAAAACATGGACTGTCTCCACCACATCCACCACACAAACAACAGCAGGGATTGGCAGTCTTTTGATGACCAGACAATCATCCCCTCTTTACCCCTTTCAGAGGAACCAGACTCTACTACAAAAGGAAGGTCGGCGAGGCTTTGATTACCTCCACTGGGTCGCAATTCAAACACGGCAGCATCATTCAACTAACTGGGTCAGGATGGCTGTGGCTGTCACTGCTGACACCAACTGGTCAGAACTGGGAACTATGCTTCTTCTGCTATTACTACACCACTGATCCATGGAGAACCAGGGAAATCAAGTGAATTACAGTCTAGTGGTCTGATAGAGAGACATTTGATTTTCATACCTATCCATTACAGCACTCTCAGTGCAGCATCTCCTTTACCTGGTGGGATATGTTCCTAGCCTTAACCTTAACTATTAGGAAAACCATCTGTAATATTTACCTGATCTTCCATCTTTAAAACTTTTTTTTTTATTAATTTTCATTCATTTATCTGTTTAGTTTGGGGAAGAACAAACTGTTCGGCTGATTTGTCCATGATGTCTGTTCTGCCATTGTATTTTGCAACTTTGAGAAGTGTATTTCCCTTTTTCCCTTCCCTTCTCCCTCTGTAGATTTCTTTCTGGAGCACAGTAAACAAAACAATTCTTTAACTCTAAACTGGACTGCAGCATTGCTCATGTTAAACTGCATATAGCCTGATGAAATGCAAAGCAGTATGGTAGACTTTCCCTACATAAGAACACAAAATTACATTCATGAAAAAGACCTTCTGATATCCCCTATTGTTATTACAAGTCTAATTTTGAAAGAGGAAAGAGGAGTGAAATGATACAGCACCCACAAAAGAAAAAAAGGTGTGAACAACCAGCTACAGCACATGAACTACAATTTCAAATCATTAAGCAAAACTGTAAAAGAACATACCCAATGAGTAAGACTGCGTGACAGACAGATTCTTAATTTCATCATAAAGTTTGCATAGATTCAAATATGTGTAGGCATCTTAAGTGCATTTAAATACAAGCCAATGGACTTGTCATTCATCAAACTGTCTCTGTATGCAAACCCAGAAGCCAGGATGAGGAACAGAGGGTGGGGAATTAACCACCTGCTTCATGTTAGCAACCCATGGCTGTGGCCGTTAGCCCTGCCTGATTAACACATCTCTTTGGCACGTGATCAGCCTTTACACAGAGGCTATTTGTAATTTATTATTTATTTAAGGACCAGCACCTGAGGTCAGTGACCTGTCGTGGTGGAACTAGCTGCAAAAAATTGTTCCATCATATCACTACGTCCTGTAAATAGAGAGGCTGCTGCAAAGACCAAAATCTACTGCACACACACACGTTGTGAAACATATGGTGTCTGCATCGTGGCTTCGGTTGATGAGTTGGTGTATTTCACAAGGCATGTACTTTTAATAAAAACAAAACCTAATGGGCTGCTCTGTTTCCATGCAACTAAAAAGGCAACACATTCACATGACACCAACGGGACCAAATATTAGAAATCTTCTTCTTACTGAGCTACAGCCCTCTGTGCACAGTCCTTATCTCAAGCTTAAAAATCCTTATAAGCTTAAAGCCTCTAATCTTCTCATTGTTCACTAATGCTATAAACATAGATACATAGAGCCTGTTACCTGGAGACACCTCGTCACTGTGCTTCAGTAGCAGAGTGTCTTTGACATTTTGTACAGTCAGGCTGCGTAGCAGCAGCCGTGACCTTTCCCTCACTTGGCCAGAGCCCTCACTGGCACGGTGGGTCAGATATTAGAGAGCCAGCTGTGAGGGCTTTGGAGTGTTTGCCTTGATTTACCACTCTGGGTACTTCAAGGTGCAAAAGTCTGAAGGGTGATCCAGGCTTTCTAATGTGGATGATCTCAGTGGCTGCAGCTCAGTGAACGCAGAGAGAAAACGGATGAAAAACAGACGTTGATTGTGGACTTTTTTCCAGGCAGGGCAGGGCGGTGTGCCCCATCAAAGGTAGGGCAAACATTTCTGGCTGAGATCATGTTACCAAAGCGGTGCACAGGTTCTAAATAAAGGTTCCTGACCAGTCTGATCTGGCATTGCGGTGAATGTGTGCTGTGTCTGTGTGTGTCACGTCATTCAGCTAACTCAGAGGGGTTTCTATCAACTCCTCAGTTTTTAAAAACCAAAGCTTTTGTTCTGCACCTTGACTTTGGACTGGACTACAACAGTTAGATTAGCGTTCAGTGTGATGAATGGAAATGTTTGCTGTCTTACTGCGCCGTGACATGTCAAATAAATCTGCCTGGACTCTTCTGAGATTATTTGTGTATGTTCTTCGTACAGAGGCTTTACTGCCCCATCCCAGGCTGACAATGTTGGAATCATTTTGCAGTGAAAAAGTAAGAAACAAAAAAAAAAACAGTCCTCAACGAGATTTCATTTCTATTTCTGATGCATCAATGAATTCTCTGGGGAATATGAACCTGGCAACAATGCCCTGCAGAATGTGTCTGATTCCAGATACAAGTTATCAAATTATCATCATGCCAACATTCTCCACAAAAACTTAAAGACACGCCGTTTCCTCAAATGCAGCTCTGCTAAAATGGTAACTGAGAGCTACTAGCAGTTAATATGTTACAACAAAATGGTCTGTAAATCCCCCTTTACACTCTGACCTCAATCTGATTTTTTTTAACGACTAAAAGGAGATGCAAATGTTGGTATGAGAATCTGTGAGACGGATGAACACAACCAAACTCTGCTTTGTAAGCATACAGGATGTAGATGTATAGTTTAGATCAATATCGAGACTCTCAAGTCAGGGGGGTAGATGATAGTGGACAATGCACACACAGTGAGGTGCTGGCAAATCTTGCATTTCCCAGAATGACTTTTGGCAATGTGAGGCAAGTCCATCAAAATAAAAACATGTCTCGCTCTCTTCTCCAGAACACCATGCTTTATTCACATAGTGTTTCTATCTCGTCTCGATCAGAATGGTTTCGGTTGGGTTTTCTTTTCTAGTTCACTTTCATAAAGTTTACCTTTTTCTCATTGGACTTACAGCTCACCAAAGATAGAATGGGTGTTATTGTATCTACAGTCTGTATATGCCACATCAATAACTTCTACGGAAAGAAACCAGAAACAACCTCAGACACCACTCTGATAAAGGCAAGATAGCCAGAAATGTCTGCCGAATAAAGTGGTAGGAGTTGTGCATTATGTTTCATTTTTGTTTGATGACAAAGCAAACAAAACTGTATTACTAACATATCTTAGATACTGAATACTAAAAGTAGAGAAGAATATTAACAGCCTATTTTTGTGAGTAATAAAAGTGACGCACATTTTATAAAGGCGCAGTACCATTTGTCCACACTTTAAGGAAAGTGCTTCATATCAAAGATTTAATCTAACCCTGTGAGGATCGTGCTGAAACATTTCAGTACTGTTACCAGCTTTTGGTAATGGTGTTATTTATTTTACTACCAAGATTAAATGTCAAAACACAAATGACATAAAGCTCAGCAGAATCACTTTGAGCCATGTAAGACATAAAGAGTGAACAACAGGTTTCGATATTAGTTTATCAAAATCAAACAGAAAACTTTTTTTTTCGCCACTAGAGCCACCACTTAACACTGACACAGGAAGAAACCCGTCATAAAAGCTGAGCAGGTGACAATTTAGACACGAACAGCAGCGTTGATACACCAGCGTGCAAGGCAGCCACAGAATATGCTACATTTTGAGTAAGAGACATGACTGTCTCCCTCTCACTCTTACTATGATATTTAAATGGGAACTGTACATAAAAATGCACATATGCTCATAGATCCACAGCCACGCAAACCTGAAAAACTGATTAACTCATTAAATGATATTTACACAGAAAATTTAACATGGCAACAAGCAAAGTAACGCACATTTATATGGTTTCTTTATTTGGTGAGTTGGTGAACCGGACCTGAAGTCACAGCAGATATGAGAATCATAAATGTACGGTAATCCTTTGGTTATTCCCCCGGATAACTGGCTGAATGTGTTTTCACCCCCAGATAACGCATGTTGATCCGCTCAGACTGACAACAAACACACGTTTATCCCAGGTCAAAACTTCAGTCTTAAAGGGCATCATCTGTTAAACTGTATGGCCTCTAACTCTGTAGCTCATAGGCTGCTGGTACTGTAGCTATCCTGTCAACCAAAACAATTAAATGACTCAAAAAAAGAATCATTTACACATGGTTTAATATTTAGTCTTTCTTATCTAAGAACTACAATTTCCTGTGTTGCAGCTGGCTAAACATAGACACAAGTTTATGACCATAGCCTTTTAGCAGTTACACTGTCAAGTTCTGCTGTCTGTTCCAAAACCACACAGGGCCGTATTAATTGAAAGAGGACATCAGGTAAAATAGCAGCCTCAATGTTTTTTTCGACACACAGAAGCCACACAACATATTGGTTTTAAGTACAGGATACAAGTCTTGCTCTATTCCCCAAGTGGGATCTGTCTCTCTCCTGCTGTTAATAAAGATGCTGCTTTTGCCACCTGAGGGGGATGCACCAGGCAAGTTCCCTGGGGGATGCCAAAAGTCATTCGGGGAAATGCAAGAAAGCACCAACTGAATTCAAATTAAAGGAGGCACAATGAGAGACATTTTCCATGGTGAAGAGGGAAAAGGGAAGATCAGTCTCATACACTGATGTTAATGAGGAAGAGGAAGTGAAACTGCGTTATCTGTGTAACGCCTTACTCTCACTTTAGGGTCAGTAACATTGGGTGAGTCAGGGTTTCAAATCAATCCAACATCACACTATTAAGTTACCTATAATAATACAGGAAGCAGACAGTGATTACCTGCATGTCATTAGTCAAATCTGGTGAGGGGAGATCATGCTGAAACTATATACAACCAAGGTCAAGGCCTCCATGATATTTGGATAAAACTGCATATTTCATCCATCCTAGACTACATACGCATTACACGGTTCAGAGGTGCAAAATCTGACATATCAGCAGTACTGTGTAGGTTCATTTGACTATGAAAATATGCTGCTGTTGTACATAGTGTTAAAAAAAATGTACATTTTTATGCACCAGCTAATGACGTGTTAAGGAAAACAAAAACGCCTCATACATGTTTTAGACATCCTGCTTCTTTTCAGTGCTACACTCTGCACAGAAACTTGCTTACAACTGCAACAGACGGCATTTGTAATTCGCTATAAATTGAAGAAGAAATAATTTTAGTATGAACTTATGAGATTGTAAAATACTAGATTTGATTAATACATGCACATATTATCCCAACGAATGTATTTAGCCACATATCACACCTGCCATCTATCTGCTACTTTATGTCTATCCGGTGCTAAGCAGAAGGTGATTTCAGACCCTGCTTGTCTATGAGAACACTATTAAGACCGGTTTACAGTCTGACACAAGCACAGTAAAAAGGGTTTGGATTTAAAATATAATAACTGTGCGGGGCATTAGTGGTTGCAATATCTACCAAATTAAAGTGATAACAATTTTAGCCATAATCCTGCAGATGTAATTCAAAACGGTAGAGAGGCCATTATTGTTCCAGGGCTTGCACATATTTTCCATTTAGAAGTGCTGTATTTTCCCTCTATAGATTTCCATCTACTGCCATAAATAACTAATTATAATAACGATATATGCTGACGGTGGGTAGGCAATCAGCAGGAGTGATAATATTTATCACGATTTAGAGAAACTTTTAATAACTATGAAGAACTGGAAATGATCCAAATCATCATCTGTGCTTTCCCAGACTTATGTAGGATGTCTGGGTTTTTTTTCAGACAGCCGATGTGAGAGACACCAGCTGCAAACACACTGTGCATTAACACCTTTCCGAGCAAGAAGCGACAAGGTGAGAGTGAGCAGCAGCAGCAATGCCACACTAACCTCCAACGCCCGTGTTTTTGGTTATGACTGTTCACTTTCAACACACACACACATGCACGCACACTACTACTACGAAGACTCCTCGACCAGCCTATGTGCGCCTTAAGGCTCTCCTGCCGTCTCTGGTTCCAGCCAGCTGGCTCGCTGAAAGAGCACATTCTTCCATCTGCTGCCCGGCGCACAGTCACAGGAGACTCATCGCTGGCTGCTGTGGGAGCAGGGAGACGCATGATGCCAACTAGACCGTTGAGCCGACGCTGAATGCCCAGCAGAGGCGAGTACTTAAGGTCCGCAAGGCTAACAAGCGGCGGTAACCCTGCAGCCAGCGTCAGGGCTCCCATTTTGCTTACCATGCATCCCCAACAGAGGAGTTTCCCTCTGATTGCAAGCAGTAAACTTGGCAACGAGACAGCACGAAGTAATAACGCCGGGACCTTGTAAACTCTGCGGTTCCAGATAAGAGGCATTACATTGACTCAGCATGGAGACCAATAAAAACAATGCAGCGCTCTGCTCTCTTGGGTTAACTGAAGGTGCTGGTCAAGGAAAAGTAATTACGTGGAAGCTCGGAGGATCCCAACTGATGCTCTAATGTGCATTTAACGCTAGCCACGCACTTTTCCAAGCATGAGGATTTCCATTTAAACTTGGCTAAGCGTTAGCCACTCACCCTGCTAGCTGTGTGCTAACAAGAGCTGGCTAACGTTTGCAAAACATTAAAAGTTTTTTTTTTTTTTTAAATGTGGAGTCGCTGTGAATGGCAGCGCTGGATGGGGTCGTTAAAGCGGCATGTGTGAGAGAGCTTACCTTAATTTGTTTGTGTGCGGATGCCAGTTAAAGCCTTACTCGTAGCTAGCATTTCTTCCACCAGCAGTCCAACATGTGTCTAGTATCCAGCAGCGGCGGACTGTGTGTGGACGTGTCTGCTAACGTTAGCTAACAGTTACCAGTTAGCCACCGGCTCGCTAACCTGGACAGTTAGCTCCGTCCGCCTCGGGATGTCGCTGTCTCTGATTTACCTGCATCTCGAAGCTGGTTCGACCAAAAAACCACGCAAAATCGATCTTATAATTCAGGTTTATCATTTTTAAGCTATAAAAAAAATAGAAAAAAATAAATAATTACACGTCCGTTTATGAGACGAGAATTAGCAAGTGGTCAGCTGTTAAACTGTCCTAAATAATACCGGTCAAAAGTGCATCTCTGCTTTTTTTTTTTTTTTCCTCTATTACTTTATTGATCCCTCCTGGGGAAATGTAATTACTCATTACGCATTTTTACCCACACCAAGCTAATGAAACATGCACACAAGCATGCACATGCACTGGAGACGCTGGGGCAGAGGGCTGCCCGGGGAGCTGGGGTGAATTGGTGCCTTGCTCAGGGGCACCAAAGGCTCCTTCACCACCTTCACCATTTTTATTGCGCTTGGTCAAGGGATCGAACCCACGACCCCAGGCCAGCCCAAGCCCAAGCCCAAGCCCAAAGCCGCACTCTTAACTTGTTGCGCCACGGCTGCCCCTAGAAAAGCACACACCTTTCCCCGCCCAGCCCCCCTGGGCCGCGGTGTCCCTTTATACAAAAACATTTTCTGTGTAAATGTCATGTCACACAGGTGCTTAAGAATATTTTCCTTAAATGTTCTTTAAAAAAAAAAAAATAAAAAT